>WAAB01022685.1:0-136514 GCA_013389865.1 Piaya cayana
AAATAGAAAAAAAATTAAGAAAACAGCTGTTTGAGATTTTCCATTTGCCAAATTCATTTAGCAGCAATTTCCTGTTGTAATTGATTCCTCATGTATTGTTTGGAACCAGTATCTAATGTCAAGTGCCATGACACATGCAGTGAGCTGGGCAGACGAACAAACAAAAGGTTTGCCTGCTACAGGGCCAGATGATTCCTCATTCTGCTAGTGGATACCCAAGCAGCCACAGGAAACAACGCTAGTAAATAACTAAGTTTTCATATGAGTCAAAGTGAATGCTATATTGTTAGCAGATCTCTGAAATCTCAGTGACTTTGCAGCCTCTGAAACTGCAACTCACCTGTCTCTTTTTACAAGTACTCTCCTTATTCTAGTAGCCAGACTTTAAAAAAAAACATCTCACTGTTAGCTTTCAAGGGGATGCAGGGCACAGGTTTCTCTATCTCCTTGCTGGGTGTTTGGGGGAGTAGTTAGATCCCGTACTTATATATCTAGATATTTCTATTCATTATCATCAGAGACTTATGTTCAAGAGTAATGTTCCACCCCAGCAGTTAAATTAGTACTTGAGTCTTACTGCATATCTGACGAACCCCCAAAATCTGGTGAGTCCCTACTTCAATAGATGTGATAGGCATTTTGCATTTTCCATAGGCAATGCTCATTTCACATGATGCATGATAAAGCACCTCATTTGCCATCAGCTACACAGAAAGCACACTGCAACCATGTAATTTGTGCAGGGAGGGAGTTTCCATTGCCAAGAGGACCAGGTTTTGCATTTGGGTCTTTTGTCTTTACATCCATATACCCACAAAACGAGCAATGAAGCTGGTGAAGGGGCTGGAGAATAGTCCTTATGAGAGAGCTGGGGCTCTTTAGCCCGGAGAAGAGGAGGCTGAGAGGGGACCTCATTCCTCTCTATAACTACCTAAANTTGTCAGCCCACCTGCAGTGGTGCTTCGGTCCTGAGGTTGGGGTAAAGTTCAGAGCTTTGGTGGTAGGTTAATTTGTTTTGGTAAAGCAACAATTTGAAATATGGCTGTGTGCTAAATCACTTAATTTCTGACAGTCCTTTATTCTGACAGTCCTATTTCCCTCTGAGTGAACTGGAGGGCAGACAAGATCTCATCAGTTCATAGGAAGGAGATCTCAAGCAGATCATTATAGTTCAACAGAAAGCAAAACCCAAATGATATGCCCTGCACTGCACAGCATTCAGCATACTGAATTAAAAAACCCCAATTTTGTAGGGTAGGTGCTCTGTATTTCAGTTCTTTGACCTAAATGCTGCAGTGAGAAGTAGAACAAAATGCAGTATGATCCCTCTTGTTTTGCTTGGATCCTGTCACAAACACAGATTGTAGTAATTTCTGGTTACAGACAGCAGAGGTGTGGCTTGTTTTGACTGTTTTCATTAAGTTACACACCAAACTACTACAGGAACACACGTAACTTCCTGTGTTTGTGATGAGAAACAATCACAGCAACAAGGGTACAGTGGCAGAACTGGATCTGGCTGTACAATTACTACACACTCAAGTTATTCATGAGGATGGCCAGACAATAGATTCATAACCCTGTTGCTGCTTCTCACAATGAACCTGCTGTTTGATGTGTATTCCCCCAGCAGCCAATATGCCATTTCTATAATGGGCTTTTAATTGAGTCCCCTGTCTTGACGCTCTTGCTCCATTTTTGTTACATAAAATCATTTTAATGAAGATTCAAATCCCTGTGCATTAATTGCTTCTTTAGCATGGGAAGTGCTGTAGAAGTGCAATGCATTATTATTCATTAGTGCAGTCTGAGGAGATGGCTTGTCTGCTCACATGGCTCCTTACAGCTTCATGGCTGATGGGGAGAAAAAAATAAACTATACTGCATGAAAGGGGAACCAGGATCATCTAGCAATTATCTGTGATCTGTTCCCACAGTCATGCTCCTAAAAAGAGATCTTTAGCAGAAAACACTTCCCCTACTCTGAGATGACTCCTCTTTGGGAACCAGAGATTTACCAGATGCTGCTGGTGATTCACTCCCTGACCTTTTCCCTCTTCCTGACAAGCAGGACTTAACTAAGATAATTTTTTTTCTGGAGGATTTTTTTGGAAAGTCTTTAAGCCCCTCTGTCCACCTTGGAGAATACAGACAGTTCCACAGAGAAGCTCATGGAGATCATCAGAGGATCAAGCTCCACTAGGAAAACAAAGGCAAGTCAAGTCACTGGAGAAGTGACAATTCATCGTGTATGGAATTCACCTAGGAATGCATTCATCACTTAGAATTTGTCTGGCATGACATCATAACCCAGAGTCTTGGATATCTGTGTTGGTGAAAATGTAATACGCATGTATGTATGCAAAATGTTGGGCAGTGGAATCTGCTCCTTGCGTGCAAATGCCTGGTTTGAGAGCCTTCTGTGTCTATTTTGCATCGGTATAAATGATGAAAGCTATGTAAAGAGAAACTTCTCCTGCAATTAGGGCACCCCCTGCACTTCTGTACAGTCATTTTGGATGCACCAAGGCAAGCACTTAAATGAGGAAACACAAAATGAGAGAAGGTGTGTGCTTACCTGCAAGATGTAGGCAGCCAGCTCAAACACCACTTCACTGTCAACCTCAATGAGTTCCTTGAAAGGTGAAGAAAACAAGAAAGAAAAAGGGAATTGAATCAATTTGAGCTCCTGCAAGAAGGACATGCATCTCCTCCTGGCTACTGCATGGTGAAGCGTGTGGTGCCAGTTTTCTTCCCTGGCTAGGCTTCAAAGCATTCCCTATGCTCCCGGAGACCAAAGTGAGGGAGATCCTGCCCACTTACATGTGGAAAAAGCCAAATATTCAGTGTAATTGCTTGGTAAATGAAGCATAACTGGATGTGGCATGAAGGGATTCTTGGGAAGGCGGGGGGAAAAGACAGGTGGAAGGGGGAGGATCAGGTTAATTTTTACTTTCTTGTGTGATTTAGTGAAAGGTAGCCTGGGAAATGATTTTTCTCCCTCAAATGTCACCCATGCTTCATGGGAACACAGCCTTGTCCTTAGCTCACAGAAGCAGGGAAATGGGAAAATTTGTCTTCACTGAGGATATTTCAAAGCCCCTGCAGAAATTACCTGGCCCTTTCCCAGGGTAAACTCACAGGAAAAAGAACCATATTCCTTCTTGCAGGATGGGAGCTCTGGTTTCAGACCTTCATCTCCACCCCATTCAACTGGGGCTGAGGGTGCTTTGAGAATGAACTGTGATAGCAAATCTTTTGGAAGATCTTCACTGCTCCATTCTATAGGATTCAGCCCCTGATGAAAGCAGTTTTGGAAGATCAGGTAATATTGTGAGCATTTGTTTGGACACTGTGATCACACAAAGGGCATTGATGGTCCCATGAAATCCTCTCATGGTCTTTCCACTGTGCCTGAAACAGTGGTCACAGAACCACAGGGTCCAGGCACTGCTCCATTTGAATGTGTGGAACGAAGACCAAACAAGAAAGATGCTTGGTATGGGAGGCAGGAGCATTAATCTCATGGCCAAGTACTCTCTCCCCAAGTCTCTGGTGCCTGCCAGTGTCAGTTTTTGGGAAGACAATTGTTTTTTACTAACACACTTTTTTAGGCCTTAATTCTGCAACTAGATCTCCTAAGTTGTCTGATATTTACATGGCCATGTACACTGGGTCACTTCAGCTCACTCCTGTGGTGGCTTCTTTGTTGTATTTATTTAAGCTGCTGTTTTTTCAGTATTTTACTTCATCTGGCAAGGAACAAGGGTTCTAAATATAGATCACTGCTGTGCTCCATGCTCCAGCCAAGTTATGGCCACACCTCATTTACAAGCCACAATTGGTGCTTTGGCTTGTCTCTGGCAAAATCAAAAACAAAGGGAACAAAACCGAGGATAAGATCCAGGTGTCCTTGGCTTTCACCAGTGCCAACTTTTTAAAATAAGACCTTCCTTCACCTGCTTCATAACAACTCCTTGGAGAGTAAAGACCAGCTCTGCTCCAGGCAATAAACACACCTTTCCCCGTTCAGCTAAATGCCTGATTCACGCAGGCACCTGCACTAATGATGTGCATGTGCCAAGGGAAGCGGCTGGCGTGAGATGCACATTCAGCTACAGGCAGGGCTGGAGCAGCCAGGCGTATCCCGTGGCAAGGGGATGTGGAGTAGAACCAGAGTGCCAGGTCTTCCTCCCATCTCAAAGCACCAAGCATTGAACAGGCAAACAACATGCTGATGTTATAGCAAGTCTATGCTAGTAGGTAAAGTGGGCAAAATCCTGTTCTCTGTCCCTAAGGGTACGTGGCACAGTACAGCTCATGGCTAAACACACTTCTTCCCTCCCTTGGTCCCAGATGGGGTTACTTCAGCTGTATTGCCTCTTGGGAACCAGTGCTCACCCCTTGCTGATTGCCCAAGCAATGTCTGGGGCAGGACTACTTGGCACAGGCCAGAACCTGTGCCAGAACATCCTAGTAATTAAACTGATTGAGGGACAGTGTCTGATGCCAAGCCCTGTCTTGTTTGGTGGCTTGCCCTTTCTGTACAACAATGGTTTGCTGGTCCTGTGTGAGGGTTTGGGTGTGTGGATCCATGATTGTCTCTTTATACAACAAGATGGGTGAGGAGGAGCCACAGGTACAGCCAGAGGAGCAGCTGGCCACTCAGGAGACCGGCAGCCCCAAACTAAACAACCCACAGCTTTTCTTTCCCAACATGAGCAGCCCTGTGCATGAGGTCATTTTAGGGTGCATGTCTGGAGAATCATCAGGGTGCTAGCATAGCCTTACAAACCGCACTTAAGTCATATGAAGTACAGTCCTTCTGGGCTGCAGGGGACCTTGGGGTGAAGCCATCTGTGGGAAGGCCAAGGAGGAAACTTTTTGTGCTACAAGGAAGCTTCTAAAGTTTGGGAGATGCAACATCCCTTGCTAGCTGCAGGGACAAGCTCTGGCTGTCCTTTGACACTGAATCCCCCTTTCTGCATCCATGCTCAGCATGCCAGCTGAGTGCTGCACCTGCATATTAGCAGAGTCTTTGCACCCAACTTTCAAATTCAGTGCCTTTTTGAATAGTGCAGCATAGATTGCTGTGGCTGGAAGTCAAATGGGGAGGGACCTGCATTGGAGGCTGGGAATCCAGCAGGGCTATTTTTGGCTGGAGATGATAGCTCCAATGTGCAAAGTAATGGTTTCAGGAGAGGTCAGACTAAAATAGACCAACCTAGATCTGTAGGCACTCTTTCCCCTCCCCCCCTTCTTATTAAGCTTTATCCCAGAAAAGAACAACAGTGTAAGCTTTTCCTGGCAATACTCCAAAAAGGAACTTTTCCCCAGGAACCAAAATGTGATGTGCACTGAGCTTGTTGCTGGAGAGGGCTGACTAAGCACAACTAATTGCAGCCTTGCCAGAAAGCAAAGCTCTGCACAGCTCAGCTCACCAGCCCTCTCTCTTTCCTAGGCACTGGGAAATAAAAAAAGACATTTTCTGGTTTCTACCCTGTATTTTAGGACATGCAAAGCTAGTCCCTGCATTTAAGGACGTGCAGCTGTCAGGAGGTGAGGCTCCAGATTCAGTGTGGCTTAGCAGGTCACAAACCTGCTGAGGGTGGTGGGATGGTGGTACAATCACTTCCTGACCACAACTGTCTTTTCTTACCGCTTCCTCCCTGGCAGATGGAGGTGAGTCACTGGGAATGGCCTCTGCCAGCACAGAGGGAAGCAGGAGGGATCCTCCCAGGGAATCCCAGCTGCTGAAAAACCTCACCCATCCCCACACACTGAGCTGTCTGCCCGGCCCACCTGTCTGAGTCTGCACACAGCCAACCTCCACCCCAGTGGATTCTGGACCTGCTTCATTGTCTGAAACCTTGAATGATTGGCTCATTGCATTGGAGGGATCAGTTTTGCAGCTCTCACAGAGTGCCGACTGCACCAGGACATCCTTATCTCTGGCACACAGTGTACGTTGTAAAGCACAGCTCTGAGTAACAGTAGGCTACAGCCTTTCTCTGTGCCTGGCTTGGTCCTGTACAAGTTGGTCTTCACTATACACCCACAGACACTCATCCAGCTCTCCATACACCCTCATATGAGGAACAGCTGAGAGAGCTGAGGTTGTGTAGCCTGGAGAAGAGGAGGCTGAGGGGAGACCTCATTCCTCTCTACAACTACCTGAAAGGAGGTTGTAGAGAGGAGGGAGCTGGCCTCTTCTCCCAAGTGACAGGGGACAGGACAAGAGGGAATGGCCTCAAACTCCACCAGGGGAGGTTCAGGCTGAATGTTAGGAAAAAATTTTTCACAGAAATGTTCATTGGACACTGGAACAGGCTGCCCAGGGAGGTGGTTGAGTCACCTTCCCTGGAGGTGTTTTAAGGCACGGGTGGATGAGGTGCTGAGGGGCATAGCTTAGTGTTTGATAGGAATGGTGGGACTTGATCCGGCAGGTATCTTCCAAACTGGTGATTCTATGATTCTTTGTTTCTATATGCATTCCCCCCAGCCCACAAACTCTCAGTCACGCTACCACAAACGTAGTCACAGGCACCCCAACACACTTACACACTCACAGCCAGACTCTCTCACAGCTGCAGTTACACACGCAGTCACACATCCCTCACACGCTCTGCCCCCCACGCCTTCCCCACTCTCACACAAACACACAACCTCGTGCACTTGCACATTCTCCTTGTACGCTCTCTCACACAGGCGTTCTCGCAAACCCAGGCATTTAATAGCTCACAAACTCGCTCCCAGCCCGCACGGCCATTGCCGCCCTCTTCGGGAGGACTCAGCTAATGACATCCACTCCACCCAAAGCCAGCCTCAATAGCAGTGTTTTTTCATAGAATCATAAAATCATGGGGTCATTAAGGTTGGAAAAGACCTCTAAGATCATCCAGTCCAACTGTCAGCTCAACACCTTCATGTCCACTAAACCATGTCCCAAAGTGCCATGTTTACACGGTTTTTGAACACCTCCAGGGATGGTGACTCTACCACTGCCCTGGGCAGTTCCAGTGCTTCACTACTCTTTCAGTAAATAAACTTTTTCAAATACTGAATCTATACCTCCCCTGGTGCAACTTGAGGTCATGTCCTCTTGCCCCTTGGAAAAGGAGACCAAATCCAGCTCACTACAACCTCCTTTCAGCCACTTGTAGAGGGTGACAAGGTCTCCCCTCAGCTTCCTCTTCTCCAAATTAAATGAGTTCCTTCCACTGCCCCTCAGAAGACCTGTGCTCCAGACCCTCCAGCAGATTCATTGCCCTTCTCAGGACATGATCCAGCAGCTCAACATTCTTCATGTACTGAGGAGCCCACTGAGGTGCTCCATCACCAGTGCTGAGCAAAGGGGCACTAGCACTTCCCTGCTCCTGCTGTTAACATCTTTTATGATCCAAGCCAAGATGCTGCTGGACTTCTTGGCCACCTGGGCACACTGCTGGCTCATGTTCAGCCAGCTGTTAACCAGCAGCCCAGCTCCTTTTGCACTGGGCAGCTTTCCAGCCGCACTTCCCCAAGTCTGTAGTGTTCTGCAGCATTGTTGTGACCAAAGTGCAAAATGCAGCACTTGGCCTTGTTGAATCTCATACAATTGACCTCAGCCAATTGATCCAGCCCCACCAGATCCTTCTGTGGAGCCTTCCTGCTCTTGAGCAGATTGACACTCCCACTCAATTTGGTGTCATCTGCAAACATACTGAGGAAGCACTCAATCCCCTCATCCAGATAACTGGTAAAGATATTAAACAAGACTGGCCCCAACACTGAACCCTGAGGAACACTGATTGTGACCAGCAACCAACTGCATTTAGCTCCACTCACCACAACTCTCTGGATTCAGCCATCCAGTCAGTTTTTACCCAGTGAAGAATAAGCCGGTCTGAGCCATGGGCCGTCAGCTTCTCTAGGAGAATGCTGTGGGACACAGTGTCAAATGCTTTACTGAGCCATTTCCTTCTAAATACAAGCCAGACTGTAATATCAGAAGCTTCAGATTCCCTCCTGCCTACCAGTGGAGTTATTTCCAAGGGTGTTTCACCTCAGAACCAGTCTCCAACAGGGAAGCTGCTGCCAAGTGCCAGGGTGGTTACAGACAGAGCAGTGTGGGAGGGTGGGAGGAGGAGGTTGTATCTTGGAAGTAACCAATGTAAATTTTGGGGCACAGAATGCAGACCTAGGTGTCGCAGCCCATGCCAGTGCCACCCAGAGATCCCCCAGACCTTACCTTGTAAATGCACGACTTAGCATTCAAGAAAAACAACTCAATGGTGGCATTGTCCTTTAGGTAGGAGATGCTTTCAATGTAGAACCTGAAAAGGAAAGCAAGAGACGTGAGACGACAGGAGGAATTAGGGTAAAACATGAAAATGCCCTCATTACATGAAAAATGTGGTCAATAGAGTCATAATGAGTACATGAAAAATGAAGTTGCTTCACTTATGGCAGACTGGGGTGCTAAAAGAGGCTTGCACACACTCCAGGGCATGATCAGTCACCACAACTCCAGCCATGCCAAAGGATCCAGATCATCAAGTGACAGTTTTGTTTCTATATAATTTTGTTTTCAAACTTCAAATAATCATTTATTCTGTTTGCTTATAAACTTCCCTTCATTCTCTATCACATTTTGGTATTTCTTCTTTAACTCCTTTACCTGACCTGACTATTTCTGTGCTGTTGACCTGCATATTGTAAAATATTTACTGTCAGAAATCCACTTCTGGGTTCCTTCCCTGTCCACTTCAGCTCTGCATAAGGCAAATTTTATAAAGGCTTCTTTACATGTTTTAGTAGCTAGCACACAGCAGCTTTGGTTGCAGAGTAAGATATTAGCAATAGTTAAGGACCTTACACATTTTACCAGTACTGTGAGCAGTAATGCTGGGGATTACTGGGAATGCCAATAATCTGTTTCATTTTTTGAGCTCAAACGACTTCTCAGAACTCAGTAGAAAGCTGACCAGCCCAAACCCTCAGTATCAGAAAAACCCAGTCTCTTGTGATGGCTGATCACCCCAACCAAATATTTGCAATTACGTTGAAAGCCCATGATATTTTAAAATCAATTTGGTACTCTATGTCCTGTCTGCTTTGGTGTGATTCTTTGGCAGTGAACTCAAAGGTTTTTGACATTGGCTTGAATTGACTTCAGGCCTTAATTCTTTCTTGCAGTCTTTTGGGGAAAAAAAGCTCAGGGTACCATCAAAATTAATGACTGATTTTTACATAGAAGTATGCTGTGTGTTCCTGTAGCAAGAGAAAAAGGCTGGATAGGTTCAGTGAGTAATTAAGATAAATTTTGCATTTACTTTGTATTTTAAGTAAGGGAAAAAATACCATCTCTCTGCCCACTCTGATTTACAGTGATTTTAAAGTTGCAATACTGTGGCAGCAATGTTCCTTACATAAATTCCTGTACTATCGTGTCTTGTCAGAGGTAATTAGAATAGGGAAGGTGCCAGGGAAATGCTGTCTGCATCAGGAACTTGAAAAACCAAGATACCTTAGAACTCTGGGTTGAGATGCGGGGTTGAGTTGCAGAGAAACTTTATTCCCTGACCCTACCGAGCCAACAGACCTGTTGACACTTTTGGGGCTTCACACAAACTGACGGGATTTTCCATATCAAGCTATTTAAAGAATCCAGGGCCTTAAATGTAACCTTCTTAGGGGAAAGGTCAAAGCTTTGTAGTGCCCCTAAGTGTCTTCTGAAGACTGTTCAAACCTCTTTATTTCCTCAGAGATGCAACCAAGTACTTGCTTACTAGAGTGAGAGAAATATCTTGAGCTCTTCTTGTTCATCTCCTGGAGTGCTCCTGCTATTATTTTTCCTTCTCCTCCTCCAGAAGAGTTGAAATGAGAAATGAAAATAAAATTCAAATCAAAATAAAATCCCCTGTTTGAATGTAGGGTTCATAAAGCACAAAATTTAAACTTTTTATTAATTTTTTTTCTGGTTTCTGCTGAATTTCATTTCCTGTCCTTGAAACTGCCTCTTTTTCTTTTTGGCAAAAGAAAATATACTTGGATTTAGAAATGTAAAAAAGATGCTGCATTAAAAAAGGAACCTTCTCACTAGATCTGTTCTCTGAGTGCAGCTGGCTTTCCATCTGCTGAATTCATGGAGAAAAATGATAATTTTGCACATTCTATGATTCTTCAAGAACCTCCTCTGCTTATCACCACTAGCAGTGCTCTCCAAGTTGTGATGGTAGGATCTTTAACTCCAGGGTCAGAACAAAGCAGGAACATTTATTCCATTTCCAAAACCTAGTCAAGGTTAGCAAAAAAATTTTTTTTTGTTGCATCAATGTTCAAAGGAACCATCTTCACCATCACTAGAGGGCGATAGTGCATTTCTTAAGGCTGCAAGGATCCTTCCCAAGATTTTCCACAGACACACACACAGAATTCATGTTCTGTACAAAACTGAATCTCTCGGAGCACAGAGCCTGCCCATAATACTTCATTTTCACAAAGGAATTCCAGTTCTCAAGTGATCTGCAGAGTGGAGAGTGTGCTGGAAGCTACGGGCTCTCTCTCACATGTTCATCCAAACAAACACAAAGCACGTTCACCAGGAAATTGCTGCAGAGGGATTTGCAGAGGGAACTCTTACGGGGTTTGGTGTATGGCAGGTTCAGAAAACCTGAAGTGGAGCACATGTCCCTGAATTCACAGCTGATGCTACAACAACAGAAAGAGGAAGGAAAGGCTCATTTTTTTTGCACTGATGGTGAATCTCTGCCTCCTCCTGTTACCACCTTTTCCCAAATACAGTGAAAAAATCAGCACTTTGCAATGACCAATGACAGTGACTAAAAGCAGATTGCTAAGACAATGAATCAAACAAAAACTCTGGGTTAAATTCCTGCTTTGGACACAGGTTTCCTTCACGACCTTCAGAAAATCATTGAGGCTGTTGTGCTGTGTTTAGAAAGTTCTCCCTCCTCTGCTCTCCTCTGCCTGTTTTGCCTGTTAAGCTTATAAGCTCTTTCTTACTGCATGATTCAAGATTGTCAGTTTTAAGGGGCAATTCTCAGGTTTCTATTGAGGACTACTCTGAGAGAGGCATTCCTCCATGTGCTGTGAAGCTGGGATGTTTGGGAAATAATATATGGGATGGACAGAGAAATGGGCGGTATGATGTGTCCAACACCTCTGCTCCTCTGTCTAGTTGCAATACAGTCAAGAAGCAGTTTTGCCTTAAGCAGCTTCTAAAGAAGGTTTCTTGATAGCCAGCAACTATTGCTATGAAAAATAAGGTGCTTGCAAGAAGGGGAAACACCTCACAAGACTTAGTGATTGTAAAAACCAAAGAAATAATTTTGGAAAAAGTTTAAAAGCTCAGCCGATGTAAATCTGTTTCCATATTCCACCTCCCTCTCCGCCCTCAGTAGCTTATAATTCATCAAGTACATTTTATAAGCATTAATTAAATAGACTAGTGACTATTACGCTAGGTAATGAACACAAAGTGCCTATCTTGGTTGCTCTCTGTCAGCAGCCAGAAAATAATAATGAGTGCTACAGAAGGTATCTTGGAAGACTTCAGAAGCTGCTGCATATGGAGCGTTTAAGGCTTTTTAGCTGCAAGGACATGTTTTGTAATGATCAGACTGCTCTATATTAAGCGTTGGTTAACTGACAACTCGCTCTGAGACAACTTAAGGCCCTTCACACTGTGCAGAATGGCAATTCCCATCGTAGCCAGCCAAGCACAGATATTTATATAGCGGTGCCTGTGAGAAGCATCTGTGGAAACTCCTGATACTCGGGTGATGGGAAACTGAGACTACTGTAGTTTCTGCCTTGCATTACATACGTGCCCATGTCTGACTTGCAGTGTGGAGAAATCTCTGGCTGGACTGGGCTGGAGAACAAGTCTTATGAGGAGCGACTGAGAGAACTGGGGTTGTTTAGCCTAGAGAAGAGAAGGCTGAGGGAAGACCTTACTGGCCTCTTCTCCCAAGTGACAGGGGACAGGACATGAGGGAGGTTCACCAGGGGAGGTTCAGGCTGGATATCAGAAAAAAGCTTTTCATGGAAAGGGTCACTAGGCACTGGAACAGGCTGCCCAAGGAGGGTGTTATGTCACTGTCCCTGGAGGTATTTAAAAGACAGGTGGATGAGGTGCTGAGGGGCATGGTTTAGTGATTGATAGGAATGGTTGGACTCGATGATCCTGTGGGTCTTTTCCAACGTAGTGATTCTGTGACCCTGAGCTCACCAGTTTGATTTGTAGTTCTTCACGAGATGGAGAATCCCTGGCCACTGCTGCTGGTGTCATATATGAACCAGCTGTGTGTGTGCAGATGGTCAAATTTAGCAGTGTTGGGAAGGTGCTTGATCATTAGCACTTTGTCCTGATAGCGGGGACAGGAGGCCTCAGGACTGTCAGTGAAATGGCCTCCAAAAGCACCTGAGCTGGTTGTGTGCTTATGTGGACAGTGAGAACTGAAATGAGCAGCACTCCCCAATTTCCATGTACCAAAAGAAACTGCCAAATAAAAAGTATTTAGCATTGCCTCTAACAGACATCCCTAGATGCATGCTATCAGCCTGTACTTGGCCATCTATCACTTAGCAGGGTCCAGGCCCTGAGCAGTCGAGTTCCTGACTGTGAAAATACACCATTGTAGCATTTGTGATCACAAGCCTTTGTTTTCATTTCAAAGCAGACTGTGTCAAATGGTAAAAATATTTCACCACAATGATATTTTGGAGCATAACCACAGGCAATGGATGTCTTGTCTACTTCAGATATAGATCACAGAATCACAGAATGGCTTGGGTTGGAAGGGACCTTAAAGATTATTCAGTTCCACCCCCCCTGCCGTGGTCAGGGACACCTCCTACTTGATCAGGCTGCCCAAGGCCCTGTCCAGTCTGGCCTTGAACACCTCCAGAGATGGGACATCCACAACTTCCATGTGCCAGTGCCTCACCACTCTTGCAGGAGAACGTTTCTTTCTAATATCTAATCTAGATCTCCCCTCTTTCAGCTTAAAACCATTATCCTTCATCCTATCACTGCAATTCCTGATAAAGAGCTTCTCCCCATCTTTCCTGTAGGCAAATCTATCCTGTAGGCAGATCTGTCCTGGGACAGTGATATCATCCTGCTTATTGTGAAGCTGGACTCTAATGGGAAACAGCTGGTACAAAGGCTTTTTATCCAGCAGCAAACCCATTTTTTAACCAAAAAGAATCACTCCTGGTGCCATGGTGTTTTCTCTGAAGGAAAATAAAAGAAAACAGTGAAAGCAATTTTGAAGATCTTAAAAAGGTTTCAACACCTAGTTTCACTAAGGAACAGCATCTTGAGGACTGCCTCTACTAGAAAAAGCTGTAATTGGAACTGGAGCCCGGACTAGGACAAAGGGTCCCTCTGCCATCTGGAGAGCGCAGACCAAGCAAAGACATAGCAAAGCACTATCTTCTTACTGTGTTATCAACCCTCACTCCTCAGGCATCTTGCTGCTTTCAGAGAAAAGCAGTGTGGTGGCCACAGGAGGCAGCTGGATGAGGGACACGTCAGTGTGTGTGGCTCCAGTGTGCTGGTACAGTGTTGTGAAAGAAGGCTAGTCAAAACAAATGCAAGCAGTGCCAGGCAGTGATGCGGAGGCCAAGGATGGCACTGAGGATGTTTTTTCTGATTAAGGTGACCATGACTAATAACAGTAAGGCAGTGATTTTTGGGTGAGTTCCTGCCTTTTCTAAAGGGAAGGAGCCAGAGACAGTATTGGCAAGGGTGGTACATTCCCTCCAGCTTTGTGATGCTGTTTTTGTGCAGGGAGACAAAACAGAATTACAAAATCATTTAGGTTGGAAGACCTTTAAGATCAGCAAGCCCAACTCTAAACCTGACACTTCCAAGTCCACCACCAAACCATGGCCCTACGCACCATGTCTACACATCTTCTAAATACCTTTAGAAGTGGTGACTCAACCACTTTCACAGCCAGCCTTTTTCAGTGCTTGACAACCTTTTTTGGATCTACTAAGAACAGGAAAGTGGAAAGATCACAGAATGACAATCCAAGTGGCTTTTCTCTCCCCAGGTGAAAGCACTATTTTTTCCCATTAAGAAGAAAAACAAAGGGTAAAACCGGATTTCATGGAAGAGGTCAGAATGAAGCGAAAGGATTTTGGGTTTGATATGCAATCATCTTCCCCAGTGTTTTCTCCTGCCATGGGTGGGAAGTGCACTCAGATCCAAGAGAAAGAATTGAAATGGGCAGTGGTATCTCCTATGTCCTTCTCAGCTGGCTGGTTAGGAATTCAGGACAGATCTTGGTGGCTCTGTCCATAAACTGCCTCTTATTTCATTATTGTAAAGCAATGGATAAAGGAGAGGACCCCTTTTCTGCTTCATTCATCCTGGGGGCTGGCTCATTATCCCTCACCATGTCATTCAAAACCTCAGAAAATAATTTGAAAAATATGAGGCCATTTGCTAACCAGGAAAAGAAAAATCGCGTGCATCAGTATAATGTACTTAAATGCAGATGTCATTATGTCCAGTGTCTCATGCTAAATGAGTATTCTGAGTAACTCTGGCTGCAGAGACCCTTTTATGTTCATGCTCTGTTTGCTAATAGTCATGTGTGCACACTTTTATGTGCTGATACTTAAATTAGACAATGGCCATGCTAAATAGGTAGCCTGTTAAGTAATCACCCAGGAATGAAAATTAGTGGTGCTAAAAAGCTCCATTTTTCTCCCCTTCTGCATTCATTTTAATGCTGATCTGTGTTCTGTCTCTTGTGCTTGTGCCACGCTCAGGCTTCCCTCACTCAGCACCTGGGGACTGGGACACAGTAAGAGACACCTGTGTCAACTTCTACCTTTGTTGCAAGGAAGCCACTAAATTGGAGGTGAATGTGATTCCAGGAATATAGGGAATTGCAGCTAACAACAACAACAAAGCTGTGGATATTGTTTAACCTGAGCCTGTTCCCTCTCTCTTTCCCACTGTCTGTACTGTACTATGAAGCACCTTTACCCACTGTCCTTCAATTTCTTCTGTTTGTAAGAAGCTTGGCCATTGAACTGCTGGAAAATCATGGATATCATTGGGGGATATTTGCTCATTCATACCATGGGATTTGCTTTGGAGTATATAGAGGCCATCTCTTTTCCAGGTTGTACATCCTGGGAGTCCTTGCAAACTGCAAAGTGCCCTAGCATCAGCATAAAGAAGGGAAGGAATCAAGGCGGTAATGCAGGCACATTCCTCCCTGATATTTGGTTACAGCATCATGCATCACCTGGGAAGGCACTGATTTCAGCACAGTGAGGCCTCTGCCCTCTCACCAGGAAGGGAAACAGGCTGAACCAAGCCATAAAAGCAGCAAGCCCACTCAATGTATTCTGCAAATCACTCCACCCCTGAAATGGAGCTTAGCTTGCAAGAGAAGTGCAGCTTTGTACTAAAAAAACGCTATTGCAGCTCCTTTGAGCTTGGAGTGATGTGGTTATCTGTCCCAGGTGTGAGGTAAGAGCAGTGAACCGATCACAGCAGCACACTGCCTTCCTCCCCTCCTCTCTCTCAGCTGCCAGGGGAATTTCCTCACACTGCCCTGAGCTCCAGCCCAGCTTTTTCCTACTCTTTGATCCTTACCAAAAGTGACATCTTGGCTATTAGAGGTAACGTGCTGGCTGGCCTGTGTTGTGTAACACTATTACTCAATAATTGTATAGCACCTTTCGTCTGAAGATCTTGAATCAATTTAGGAATAGAAATCCATCCATTCCACTGTGTTGTCAGCAGCACAAGGATTTGGCTGTGAAAGCTGGAGTGGGGTTTACTTGCTCACTGGCTCTATCCCTTTGTTCAGTGCCATAGCCCTCGTAGCAGATCTTGCTGCTTGCTTCATTGGTGACAGCTCATCACACCCACTGGTGCAAGGTACAAACACACAAATCACAGTGAAAACCAAGACTATGTTTGCATGACTTTGACCCAGTTGGGGAATCTCTGTGTAGGCACTGACAGAGCTATCGCTGCTTGATCCAAATTAGGTACAAATCCTACACTGACAGCATCCATCATTTCTACACGGTACCTATCATGCTGTCTAAGTGCTTCCCAAAATTAGACAAGACAATGCTGCTGGCATCAACACATTCAAAATGTGGCTCAAACCAACAAATTTTTAGAATGCTGCTTTTTCTTCCCCTTGGAGTGGCTGAATGGAATGGAAAAACAACTTATCCCCTTTACTAAACACAGCTTACTTATATAAATATATTCCCAGTTAAGCAGAAAACAGAAATGATGTTATGGGACTCAAGAGCCAGGCTGCTGTTAAGATGTGTGTGTAATGGATGGCTTAGCTCAGAGCTGTGTGCTAAGTAGCAGAGCCCCATTAGTTCCCTTCCTCAAGCAAAGGTCAGTTTTCACACAAGTAAATCTTCTGTCTGGACAGAAGTTTCTCATATCTCTAAAGAGACTCTGAGGAGCAAAGCCTCCCCACAGGCAATTTATTACACCTTTCACCCCCCCAGCGAACAGAGCAGGGGGCCACCCTGAGAAGGCTGCAATAAATAGTCTGCGGGGAGCCTTGTCTTCCAGCACAAACAAGGTCTGAGCGGCTGTATTTATACACTGCAGCAGGGTGAGAGAAGGGGGTTTGAAGGGTTGATGGCTTTGAGATCTTCCCCTGTATGTACACACAGCTGAAGCACACCAACCAGCAAAACACATATGCTGTACAAAGAGATCTTGATCATGGCACAGCTTTACTGAACTTTATAGGCAGAGCAGCTCATGGGAGCTCCTGAAAGCAGTTTGATCGGGCTGGGTTGATTATGTGGGTTTAATACTCTGATTTTTGGCATCCCAGCAGTGTGTTGAGCTGTAGAGATGTAATATGAGTGGGAGATGTCTCTTTGTCTCCCTTATATGTGGCATAAACTGCCTGTGAGCTTAGTATGGGGAGTGACCACTGAGAGCTGGTGAGGGAGACAGCACAGCTAGAAGGAGTTCAGAGACAGCTAAACACAAGGATGAAGAATGAGCACCCACGGTGCTGAATATCCCAGGGCAGTTCCCCGAACTCTACTGGGATGTTCAGGCTGCATGGCAAAGAGGGGTCCAGCACCACCCACCTTGAAGTTTCCCTTGCAGAGGGGTCTGTAACTGAGAAGGGAAGAGCAGATTTGTATTTATGACTCCTCAGAATCTTCTCCTGGGTGCTGGCACATGAGATGAAACATATCCACAGGTGAAAGCAACCTCTGCCATTTCTCAATCTCTCTCCTGGCTGTAAAACTGATGTATTCAATAATGTCCTCAGGCCTCTCTCCTCATTTCCTGGAAACCCCTGTCTCACACCATAGGACAGAGAGAAGTCTGCTCCTTCCTCCTCCCTGGTGGCAAGAGACAGTAGCTGCTGATGGGGGGAAAGATACTTCTGCTACCATCTCTCTTATCTCTGCTTGGCATCAATTTCCTGCCAGCTTTCCCTCATCCCACCTGCCTTGCTCAGGGTTGTACTCAGAAGCCACTGCAGCTCATCCACCCTCCTCATTCCCTGTCTGGAGCAAAGCAGTGGAGTGGTGGAGTGGGGAAAATTGTGGATGGAGAAGCCCAGCCCACTACATGTGAGAGAAATAAATTGCTCTGGTTAATTTAGTGTGGCTCTATTCCACTCTTCCTGTCACAGCAGGCTGCTGTCATCACCACCCCCTAATCTAATTTCTTGAAGAGATGCAAAGCTGAGTGGAAATGAATCGCGCACACAACCATGGTGTGCTGGGATCGCCACGTGAGTGAGTTGGGCAAGTTGAGAGCAGCATGCCGTGAATCTGCATCCCATACATCTCTTCTGGATGATGAGAGAGGCAGCAATGTATTTCAACAACAAACTGTAAGGTCCCTCTACCCTGATGAGAAAACCATGTTAGCGACCACTGTCTCTCCTCCTTTCAGGATGAACTGTTTCCAAATGGACTCCTATGCCATTTATTTTTAACGTTCATCATTTTCTCATGGAATATGTCTTTAACAACAGGATGTAAAGGATGGCTGAAAAACTGAAATAGCCGAAAGCCTCATTAGCAACTGAAATCTGATCCAATTCTGTTCAGATGGGAAATGCCTCCTCAACCCTGGCTGTGCCAACACTGTTCGAAATAATAATCTGAATTTATAGGCTGCACTTGATGCACATGGAGGGGATTCATCAGGTAAAAAGAGGTAGCTACAATGTAAATGCCTACATCTGAGCAGGGGCTGGAGGTTAAAGAAATGACATGGGTATATTAGTCAGCAACTTATTGAATTCCAAAGCAGTCATCTAAAATAAGTTGGATGAATTCTTCCTAAAAGTGCATATTTATTTCTGGCAGTTATACAGGGAGGCTGTGCTGGTTGGCTCTGACATAGGACTGTCTACCAGGTAAACATCTCATGTTTGGTAGAGTGAGTCTCATCTCAGACATCTGTCCTACCTGCCTCAGACCTGAACCACCACTGGTGCACACAAAGCTATGTTCCTTTAGGTTAAAGCAATGACATGCATGAGCTTTGCACTGTGTTACAGTGCTGGTTTCTTATTTAAGGACACCTAGTTCTGTAGTAACTGTGGTAACCTGGCAAAATGTCTGGCCTCAGTATTGAGAGTCCTGAGCCCTCATAGCTCCCATGCTGACTTCAGCCTAACCGGTATGTACAAACATATGCCAGATGTTGCTGGACACAGGCATTCCTTTGTGGGAATACTGCTGGGCCATAGATACAAACTCTGCCCCACGATGCATTTGAGTACTAAAGATTTATTTCTGAAGGAAAAGCCTTTCCACGTGAGAGATATTCTGATTTAGTGTGACGACTTCTGCAGTGAGTTGTCACTGTTTGGCTGGTGGAGCCACCCTGAGAACACATATATTAATTCCTGGGAAAAGATCCACCAGTGTAGTGAATTTTATTTGCTGAGCTTGTTCATATAAATTAACAGCATGACAAACATCCAGAATACAAAGAGATCAGACCCATGCTGGTGGTTCCCTAGCTAAGGATTGTTAATCCCACAAGGCTATTGTTTGAGGATGAGAATTGACTGCAAAGTCTGGCCAACTTTGCTTTCTGTGAACAAAGAGTGTGTCTATGCTCTGATCCTCTCTTACCTCAAAGATTTTCACAATAGGAGCTTCTTTGCCTTCCTTCTCCTGCCTGTGTGAGTCAGAGCAAAATGTTTCCTCCCCTGATAAAAGTATAACAACTTGTATTTGAAACCCTGCTAGCAGTGTTTCCCTTTGACCTCCTTGCTGCTCCCAAGTCTCCGACCTTTACTGCCCTTTGCCATGCATCTCATACTGTGAAGTAGTTTCACTGTCCTCTTCTGTTCTCAAAACACCTCTGTAAAATCAACTAGTGAAGCAATCCCTCCTTCCTCTACCCTTGTCCTTTGCTTCTTGTGGACTTTAGCTGTGATTCTCACCTGGCTTTGTTTATCTGCACTGTGATCCCTCTGAGACAGGGCATGAACTTCACCAAGTGACCAGGGCTTTAGAAAGCCACTCAGGGAAGCTAATACAGAGATGAGAACTACTATCACTCCCATCCTGTTGCCAGGTGTCCCACCTGCCCTGCAAGATACGTGGGACTCCCTCTTGCTTTCATGTATGGCTTTAAAGTGATATAAATGGATATTAGCAGAGCATCATAAAATAACATTGCACAAGAATGGCCATGGGGCAGTTCCCAGCTGCCCAAGCAGTTGTGATTGCTTCCTAGATTCCTATGTTGTTCTGAGTGAAAAGCTTACAGAGAAGCAAAGATGACAACCTGAAGACAGAGAGGCTTCAGTAAGCTGTGCAAGTGTGCAAGGGCAGAAGCAACTTCTTCTGAACAAATGTTGAACAATTCCTGAACAATGCTGAACAAATTCTGAACAAATTCTCCTTCTTTGACACAGTGCCGTGAAATTTTGGATGGTTGATTATGCAAGAGAGTGAAGACACTGGACATCAATGTTCAACAATGTCAAATCCCATGGAAATGTGTGTCAAAAGATGAAGCTTCAACAGTGCTGCAGAGATTTAAATAAGGGAGGAGAATTTCACACTGTGAAGCTTGTAAAGCTGCCTATTTTCAGCACAGTTCCTCCAAGAAGCCTTTGCTGAAAACAGCACACTTCCCTTTAAATGTACTTTTAGAGCAATCTAAAAACTGTGGCATCTTTGGTGGGCATGTTGCCCATCAACATTGCTGCAGGCATGTTAAAGGTAAAAACAATTTGATAGTCACATAAAAAGTGAAAACAGTTTCTACATGGCTTCACATACTATCATATAGTTTTCTTGCCTGAAGCTTCATGTCTTCAATAGTTACCCAGTGTGGTTGAATTGTATATTTACTTTTACTAGAGGAAAAAACCTACATGATTACTAAATCCTGCTACAGTAGACAGACTTCTCTGTAACGAACATCTGGCATACCCAGTTACATGTATTACTATCCCCCCAATTAAGACTCTGGCACCAATTTAAGCTTTTTCAGCTGCACTTTGTGAGAGACGTAAAGCAAGAAACATATCTGCATGGGCACCCAGTCTCTCAAGAATCAGTACATCTGTAACTATCTGTGGTACAGCATCAGTTATCTCTGCTTTCCTCCTCATGGCAGCAGGGGAGGGGGAGCATTGTGTTTAATGTATGGGTATGGATGGCACTGCAAGTCCCTGTGCCCCTCCAGATTTTCAAAATACAACTCTATTTCAAAATACAACTCTCTTCACAACCTTTCCTTCAGCCCTTGCTTTGGTTCCCAAGCCAGAACTGAAACTGTTGGGCAAGAGACACCTGGGACCTTTTAAACTTCAACCAGCTGGCTGGAATCGATTTCTTCTCTGCCTTCTGCTCAGATCACATTTGAGAATAGACATGGGAACGCTTTACATGCTGGGAAACTTTTCCAGCTTCTTGCCAGCATCTGACAATGATGGGGTAAATAAGCAGTAGAAAAGCCATGGTAAGTTAATGCTCATTCCTAACTCTTGAGGCATCTGGCTTTCTTGTCCAATTCAAATTGCAACCCCTTGTGACAATTCACTCATTACTACCACAAATACAACTATAAGCCCATAGTCAGTCTGGTTTTCCACACACACTATTTAGACACTGATTGCTGACCTCTCCCCTACGGGTAAAATCCCCTAGGGAAAAATCCCCTATGGATTATGATTCCAGAACAGGAGAATTCTCTCATTTACTAACTCTTGTATGGATCCAGTCCCAAGATGTCTCTTGGCTAAAATCCCGCCAGAATGACTTGTCTCCACTGTGCTGCCGACTCTCATAAAGCATTACAGGTGGCAATATTTATGCCCTTGGAGTGGTCTTTGAAATGAATATGAGGGTGGCTCAGTAGTGCTAGCTTTCACACATTTAGTGGTTCCACTCCTAATATCTACACTTAGCTCTTGCTCAGTCAGAGCTTTTCCTGCTTTCCACTGGAGCCTTGTCCTAGTATGGACTCTTCAATTCAGACCCTAGGCAAGATGCTTTATAACAGAGGTTGTATGTTCTTAATGATTTGGGGTCTTGTTTTTTTTTTTCTTTTGTGTTTTTTTTGCCTTTTTTAAAATTTGCCTAAAAAAGTGTAACACTTTTCCTGATGAGCGCCAATAGCTTTGTGTAGTTCTAAGCAGAGGTGGATCTGGATCGTATACCCAGGAAATGTTCAGCTCTGGATCTACCCTTATGGTCTGAAGCACCCAAAACGTAGACTGAAATTTTCTCTTGGGAGACAGAAGGCTACTTCTGGAGTCATGGGGCTTTGTGCAGCCTTGATTTGCCCTAACATATACCCACCACTAAATATGGGGACATAACAGAACAAAGAGTCTCTTCTTTTGAGAAGCCTCCCTTGTAATTGAAGTTAAATAAATAGCAATTGCTAAGCAGGGCAAAGAAAGATTCACTCAGGGGAAGAAACTCAAAAGTAGGTCTTCATTTTTTGTGGGTACTACGGAATGAATGAGTGTGGTGTCAGATGTAATCTAACACTGGAGTGGAAAGCCTAACAGAAAAAGACAGTAACACTGCACTGGCTAGTTCTAGACATGAGCTATCCATTAAAAGTAAGTCAACCCCCTCAACTTAATATCATACATATGCCATCCCAACCCTCAGCCTCTCTCTGGGTGTTTTAAAGCTGCAATAGCAAATTAGTCTTCTTAGAAAGCATCGCCCTTGAAGGCAAAGATACTGTGTACATGAGAGCACTGGCAGCTTCTAGCAGCTTATGAACACCAACAGTTCCTTGCCACGTTCCCGGATGAAGAGAAATTCTCCCCAGTTGTCATAATCTTCATTGCAACTTTTCTAATCAGCCTGGATTTTCCAGGAGCTCAAAACCCACAAATAAAAATTCAAAGATAGGACATCTGATCTTCCCTTTATACAAACATGATAGGCAGCTATGGGTGTTAGTGTGGTTACTACTCATTCAAACTTGTGTGAGCAGAATTTTCAAAGCTGAAGAGCTCAAAAAGTGTTTTTTTTTGCCTGCAGGACTTTCTACAGCATGAGAACCTGACAGCCTTGTTTCCTAGCCTCTGAAGCAGCCACCCTTAACTGTAGCCCATGGGAAGGGCTTGCCAAAACACACTTACCTGACACAGAAGTACAAAACAACTGGTCCTGACTTTTTTGGGAAGTCATGTTCCAGCACCCGGCGGTCCAGCTGAAGCCAATTCAAGTGTCCCCTGGCAAAAGAAGAGAGAGTTTTGAGTCTGCCATCAAAGACGTTCCATGCTACTGATTTCAATGAATTCTGAGGTTTTACAGAAGATGATCCAAAGAGAATGCTATTTGCCGTTGGCTATCGAATGGTATTTGAAAAATACACTGTAAATGTTTGAGAAGTGGAGGCGATATCATCCTGGCAACATTTCAGTCTGGGAATCGAACAGCTAAAGTTCAATCTGTCAGGTGAAAGCTGGCAGCATCAAGCAGGCAGGGCAGCCCAAAATGTTATGAGTTTCACCTTTTTATTACAAACCCCCTGGAGCAGTCGTATCATTAAAAGTCTGTCAAGATTTTCATTAGAAATCCTTACTGTTAAAGAGTTTCCACAACTCCTGTAATATTTCACTCAAGGCTAAACCTGACACTACAGCCTCAGTTTATTTACCACCCATGTGCCTGCAATAGCCTCTCTTGGTTTGCCCAGCCTTTTTTTTTTTTCCTCCTTCAGATAGCTCCTGAAAAACAGCTGTTTCATGAAGCGTTCCAGCTCCAATTACCACAAGCTGTGGGGTTTTTTTGCCTAGATAGTACCTGTCGCTATTATTTTATCCTATAATTTATCCATTTGTGCCTTGCTGCTGGAAGCTTTCCTGGACAGGAGCTCTGTTCTTTGTCACATTCCCCACATTATAGAGCACTGGGTGCGTGTGAGAGGTATTTATAAACACCATTATTCTTATTACAGGGGCACCTCACTCCCCAGCTGAGATAAAGGTCTTGTTGGATTAGGCTCTATGGAAATACGGAGGATAAAATTCGCACCCCACAGAAGCTGTCAGAAATTTTGCTATTGCTTTCAGTAATGCAGGGCAGCATCCTGGGAGTGTTTTGCTGCTGATTTCAGTCAGACCAGATTTCACCCACAGGGAGAGGTAGCCTTTGCCTTCAGTGCTCTGTTGTCTAGACAAGCAAGAGGAGAGAGAACTGAAGTGATTTTGGGGGGAATCTTGCAGCAAATAGAGAAGGAAATGGAACTTGGATTTTTTGAGCTTTGTTCCAGTGCCTATTTGCCAGCTTATGCTAATGCTCAAAGAATAATTCCACCCAAAAAGGGGGAAATAAGGGGGGGGGAAAGGCTTGTTTTTATTTAAAAAAGCATTAAATTAACATCTAGGGTTGCCACAAAGCTTAGCAATGTACCCTGTCAGCAAACACACACAGCTTTCACAAGGGTCTGCCTGTTACCCCTTAGCAGCTCATGTGCTTTGAGCAACCGAGAGGCCCCTTAGGAAAGTAGGTAACAACAGTTTTATTTAGCAATTTAACCAAATTTGTAGATTCCCCACGCCAGTTTTTTTTCCTAGAAAAATACATAAAGGGGCAAGTAGCAGTTTCAAGAGGCTTTGAATGACCTGGGTTCAATCTGAATTTCCATGCAGCTGCCCTGGCTTATGTAGATGCAGGAGGATAGGCAACTCAGGGACCTTCAAGACCAGGCAGCTCTGGGCTGCCATGGGACATCATACATGTTCACCTTAGCACAACATGCTGCTTTGCATTCTCTGTGGGGTTCAAAATGACTTGTGAGCTCCATTCATCACTCCAGTGAGTTCAGTATCAGACCTTTATAAAGAAACTACTGCACCTCAGATCTAGCCATACAGAAGCCAAGCATTTGGTTTAAGCAGGCTTTCCATCCATTTTGCAAAAGTACCAGGTCTCAACCAAGTACAAGTGAGAGGTGGAGTTGTGGACTTCTCAGACTCATCCCAGACATCTTTCAGTGTACAAATAATATCAAAAAAAATTTTATGTCCTGTTCTAGACACCTGTGTGTTTCTCTCCAAGATATTTTAACTTTGAGCCAGTGTTTTTCTTTAGATCAGAGTCATAGAATGGTTTGGGTTGGAAAGGACCTTAAAGCCCTAAAGTTCCAACCCCCCTGTCATGGAAAGGGGCACCTTCCACAGGATCAGGTTGCTCAAAGCCTCATCCAACCTGGCCATGAAAAAATCCAGGAACTGGAAAGCCACAACTTCTCTAGGCAACCTGTCCCAGTGCCTCACTACCCTCACAGGAAAAAAAAAGTCTTCCTAATATCTTGTTCAAATATCCCCTCTTTCAGCTTAAAACGGTTCCCCCTCGTCCTATCTGCACTACCTGATAAAAAGCCCCTCCCCGGTTTTCCTGTAACCCCCTATAAGATAAAGATTTTAAACAGTTTTTCCTCTGTTTTTTTTTCTCCAGGTAAAGGGCAGCCTAAACTGTGTTTTAGGGGCATAGACTTACTAGCTGTGTAGCTACAGGAACAGGGTACATAATGCAGATTTTTCAAGCCCAACTAGTCATTTCATATGTCTCTATTGCAGTATATGTGCTGAGAGCAAGTGTTGTGCAGTGACACCATCTGGAACCAGGAGTAAGGATGGGATGAGGGATCAGGGATAGGATGGTCTTGTTAACAGGACTGTGTATATGGGCTAACTGGTTTTGTTCTCAGTGGGCTGGGTAGCTGGGCATGCAGCACGGTGCAGTGTCCAACATTTCTGCTGCTGGGATGCAGTTGCCCAGTGCCAGAGTAGGATTCTTGCATCATACCCTGTTGTTCAGCACAGATGTGTGCTTTAACAGTCCTTTTTTTTCAGAAGATAGATGTTCCAGGCTGTCAGAAAATAAGATTCTCAGCCTGGGCACCAAAAAATTAGAGATGTCCGCATTTCCCACTGCATAACCCCTTCTTTGACAGGACAAGAGGAAATGGCCTCAAGCTTCACCAGAGGAGATTTAGGCTAGACATTAGGAAAAAAATTTTCACACAAAGGGTCATTGTGCACTGAAACAGGCTACCCAGGGAGGTGGTTGATTCACCTNAGTCCCACTATGTTTCTTTTAACAAGATTCAGGAAAGCTGAAATTAACTGTGAAGACCACAGCATGGGGATCAAAACTAGACGTGCTCACCCATACCTAGCCAAAGTACAAAATGAGCATTTATCCATGTAGGTCAATGTATGAAACTCTGTCAGAGCAAGAAAAAGCCACACTAAGCCTGACATCCTATCCTGAACCTGTCCAGCTACATTTGTATCACCAAAGGAGCAGTCACCAGCAGCTGATGGCATTACACAGTGGTTCCCACTGAGACTCATTTGTTGACAATGGACTTACTGTCTACCTCTATGTTTATTCAACAGAAATTTCTGGGTTTGCCTAACATATACAATGAAGGGTTGAGAAGCCATGGTGCACAGAACAATAATTCACTTCAATATATTTCTTATTTTGAAAAGACTTGCTCTTTTCATTTGCACTGCATTTAAACTTGAGAAACTGGGTTGTATAATCAGTGTAAAATGAATATATGCATATATGTATGCATACCAGATCACACATTTATGTTGTACATGTACACGGGTGTAAGTATTGAATAACATTTAACTGCCACTGAGTTATTGAGTTGAAGAGTTTCATTACTCTCATCTGCATGGAGCTTAAATCCAAAGCTCCTTCCGTGAAGGAAGGTCACTTAAATCACTGCCAGGAGTTAACTGCTCACTGTACTCAATTACCACTTACAATCTTTCATCGCTGAGGGCTTCTGCACTGCAGATTGTCACTTCACTCCTTGTTTTCAGGCATGCATATGTGGCATGTAGAGAACAGTAGCAATCAAGAGTCACTGGCATCCACCTGTGAACGTGGGCTATCAGAGAGCCAAACCCCAATCCTGTTACACAACAAAACACTTTGCTCTGGAAGCTGTCTTCCTGTCTTCAGCAGAACTATTCATAGAGTACAATCCCATGTAAGACAGGGAAAAATATGGGCATATAACCCCAGGCATGTACTAATCCTGACAGTTTTCATGGACCAAATTAGACAGCTTGCACTGCGATCCCATTCATGCATGCTTATGTCTAGCTGGATTTCCTTCACGGTTCAATTTAAAGACACAAAGTAGCTTTTGTTTCATTATCATCATTGGTTTGTTCATTACACCATTGTATTCACAAAAAATGGTACAAGCAGTTTTGGGTGACCTGGGGAGGCTGAATATTGGAACCCAGATATGTTTTCTGTCTTGGTTGTACTCATGTTGGCATTTAAAGTGATGTGTCTATAACAAATACATAATCGCTTTTAGGAAAAGAAACTAGGTCCATTTAGGTTGCAGACGGAGTATGGATTTTGGTGCCCAGGGTTCATATTGTCAATTGCATGCAGTACTTCTGTTTTCTTTTACTAGAGCTTTCAGTAAAGAGTGATAAATCAGTCAGTACTTTGCCTCCAGGTGGTTCTGTTTATACAGTTTTACTGGTTAGTGTCCAGTTTTCTTGAAAGTGGATCCACATTGATTTGTGCTATAAAGGTATTTGGACCAATAAACCAACTCAAGCCCCTTCAGTGTCAAAATCAAGTTGGATTGAATAGACACTGAGAAAGACTAGCTCATAAAATAGAAACCATATAAACTATTTTACATTTCCATCAGTCATGATGGAAACAAACCCCTCTTTATGGTCACAGATTTTCTCATTTATGGTCTTAATCCTTCAACAGAAATATTTTTAAGGGTCTGCAAAGCACAAGGAACTGTATGAGTTTAGCTATACAGCTAAACTAAAATTACCTAAACTGATTTTGCAAAATGGTGGACTTGGTGACAAAGGAGCTGGTCTAATGCCAGAGCAGGACATTATTCTGAGAGCTGTACCCTCCACTGGATTGGTTGTTCATCCAGCATGTGAGACCTCTGGTCCCTCGTTTTGGCTCTGCCATATATATGATTATAGGGTGCAAATAGGTTCCGTCCAAATTCCTGGAGATTTCATAGAATCACAGAATCACTAGGTTGGAAAGGACCCACTGGGTCATCTAGCCCAACCATTCCTATCAATCACTAAACCATGTCCCTGAGCATCTCACCCACGTCTTTCAAACACTTCCAGGGGAGGTCACTCAACCACCTCCCTGGGCAGCCTGTGCCAGTGCCCAATGACCCTTTCCATGAAATACTTTTTCCTGATGTCAAGCCTGAACCTCCCCTGGAGGAGCTTGAGGCCATTCCCTCTTGTTCTGTCCTCTTTCACCTGGGAGAAGAGGCCAGCTCCTTGCTCTCCACAACCTCCTTTGAGGTACTTGTAGAGAACAAGGTCCCCTCTCAGCCTCTTCTTCCCCAGGCTAAACAACCCCAGCTAAGTATTCCAGGGAAGCTTGGGACCCTGTTCTCCCTCTTCTCCTACTCTTCCTTTGCTGTGCCTTTGCCACAGGGTCCTGGGCTAAGCAAGGGCACTATTTGTTGTTACTTTTGTTAGTATAGTCTCTAATACAAATAATGGGCACCTCAGTTCCTTGCAGTTTTTATCATATATATTAGCTAGCTAAAGAAGTTGCTCTGCAGGCTCTGCTCTGGTGAGGGAGGATATGCATCAGCAAAAGGGTTTGGATCCTTTTGGCAGGGCCTGTGGAGAGAGGGAGCTGTGGAATACAAAAAGCTGGTAGTTCTCCATGGAGCACGCGAATCACATCTAAAGACAAGTAAAGGATGTTGAAAACCTGCCCAGCAGTTACTCGAGATTCATACTCAACTGAACTTAAAAAAAGAGGCCTTTCCCCATTCCTTTTCCCTCTTTATCAATTGACATGCAGATCTTAAGGCTTCACATGAAGCTTGGCCCCACGTGATGTGCAGGGACACCCTTTTGACTTGTGCTTTCCTGCAGTTAATGGCTCATGCCATAAAGCGTTCCTATGATCATTAAAATAGGAGGCGTTATTCTCTCCTCCATAATAGTCTGACAATCTAATTTTAGTCACGCTCAATGCCATAATGACCCTATATTATCAAAAGAAACTATTAAGTCGCCAACGCAAAGGTTGTTCTTATTGATTTTCTTCTCAGGTTGTCATGATAGAGCACAACTAATGAATGGAAATCCCCAGTCCAAATCATTTCTAAATAAATTACTCTCATAGAGCTTTTACTTTTAAATAGAGCAATTGATTTAATACTTTAGTGGCTTTTCTTCTTTCTAAACTTGCAATTTAGTCACCCCCAGATTACATTTATGAACCAGGTTTGTTCTGTTTTAGCTGGTTAGGAGTTCTCTTTAAGTAAGGTGCATGGAAACTCAGTGAAGAGTGAAGTGAAGGAAATGCTTGAGGGTCTGCATCACAGAATTAAAGATTTCATTTTGAATGCCTGGTCTGTATAGGCTAGCGGGCTGTGTTAGGTGCTCTGCAAAGACACATCAAGAGCCCACTTTTTGTGCTAATTGAAGAAAGGATTTTTTCTTAACTTCCATTTCACATTGCAGGTTAAGATCTGCAGAACTGACAGACTAGTTTATTTTGTGAAGGTGGCACAAGGCATCTATTTCCAAGACTCAGTCTAGCCACTCAAGTGTTAAGGTTTTTTTTGCTTGTGTTCAGTCAAATAAAATGTTCGCCATTTGTGCCAACTCTATTCCAAGCTCTTTACAACTGAAGAGGAAATATTACCCATATATCATTTTTGTCAAGCTTATTTTCACAGCACTAATGAAGCCTCAGTGTAAGGGTCAGACTCACTACAGGACAAGAGAAAGGCTGCAGATCAAGCTTTATATCAGCTAGGGACTGACTGGCATGTTGCTGGGTTGCATTTACTAGATTTAATGAGGATGTCCCCAAATATTTTATTTGGGCACCCAGCTCCATCTTGACCACAGGTCATGAAGATAACCAAGTAAGTGGTTGCCATCACCTTACCCTTTGAAATCCCATCTAGACAGTGTGCAGCTGCTGCAAATCTTTGAGCACTCCCTTGACAGTATCTGTCAGCCTCTTGTGCTTCCTCCCATCACTAACTCACATCTTTGCTAACACGGCTCTGTGTTAAACCTGGAAGTCCCAGGGGAGGCTGGTCTCTTTCTGATTCCTGACACCTCCTCATTAGTTTCCCTTGCACTCCCAGGGGATCCCTGTGCCCACTCAGCAGAGCAGAGAGTTGAGACTGACTCAGCTGCTATCTGCTTGCTGTCTGACATGTGTTTCTTGGTTTTAACCTGTACTGTTTGGAGTGTTAAGGGAACATTTTCATCTCTTAGTATGCTTTGACCTCCATGCATGGCTTTCTTGCACCCATTGGGCAGCACTCATTAAGTAGTTTGCTCTCTCCAACAAGAAATAACCTGGTGAGAAGTAATTTCCTCCTCCTGCTTTATAAGTTGCCAGTGCTTTCTGCCACACCTTCTCTGAGGGACAGACTCATTAATATGTGTTGGGTTGGAGTTCTGATACAGGGCTGAGCTGCTCACGTCAGTGGGATGAATTAGATCTGTAACGAAATAGATTCTGAGCTTTCCTCTGATCCAGGTCCTTCTTCTGCATGTGCCTAATGCCAAACACCCTTCCACCTCAGGAGCTGTGCCATGAGATGGCCTCAGGCTGTCCAAAGCAGGCATCAGCCAAAAGAACTGGCTTTAGAGGAGAAACCACTGTTGAGATGAATGCGTATATGTTTGTGCAATTGCCCAGCAGTCTCTAATTACCCAATCCCAGTGGAATATTCCAGCAGATAATTTAAATTTCACTGCCACTTCAGCAGGAGAGCAGAGCTGGCTCATGACAGCAACTCCTCTGACCCGTTCCATGAACACAACATTGACTTGAAAATCTTGTGTTTTTAAAACACAATAGATGCGGATGCATTTTCCTGCTTAATACACAGAAAAATCTACTGCAAACTATGGTGGTGTATGGTGGGCACACATATAAGACACAGTCTACACACTCAGGACAGTCTAACTACAGAGAAAATGTGCAGCTGGAAAAAAGTAGCAGTGTCTGAGCAGTATTGCTGAGAGTTCACAGTTTAGGACTAATTTGGCACACGTTTGGCAGACATTTATGTTTCTCCAGTGCTAATTTTATAATTGTGTTTTAAACAGGAGGTAGAAATGCCCTATCTTGAGACAAACCCTCAAATTCTGTGGTAATACTAGGGATCTGGGAGCCGGGGTTCAAGACGAACAACCAGCATTGCCTGAGGTGACTGGAGTGTCGGAGCCCCATCCTTTGGTTTATCTCAGCCATAAGACTGTTGTGTGATTCTTGGTAAGATCATATCCTTCCCACAATGCAATTTTATGTTTAAAAATGCTTAGTGTTCATGTTAGATTTGGCAATCTCTTCCTTTCTCACAATTTCTTCTTTCCTTCTTTTAAGAAATTCTAATCTGGGATCTAAACCATCAGAAATAATAATTTTGTGATTTTTTTTTCCCTTGAAATAATTTATCATTACTTGTAAGTGTGCTTGAGTGAATAAACCAATTTACACTTTAATTGAACAGTTCCACCAATTCGGCAATAACTTCAAACTAGTGAATGGATTTTAAGCCCGTGAGAGCTTAAACTAACCTTTTAGCAATGTCAAACTCATTGAACACGGGGTCAGGAAGGGACTGTCACTGCCTCTGTGCACCTCTGGCAATGCTTAGCTCACCATGAGTGGCCTCCAGACCTTTGAAGAAGACGCAGTGCAGGACAGACACCAAAGTGAGATATGTGCCTCTCTAGACTTTGGTATAAGACCATGGGGCACACAGGTCTTCTATGCTGGTCATTTTGCTTAGGACAAAATTGTCTGTGATCTAAGGGCTGCCTCTTAGGTCTTTGTTTTCACACACTTACGTTTCATCTGTGAATGCAATTCCAAAGTACTCCTTCTCCTTCAGGTTGAAATGAGATGCCACCAAGTCAAGCAACTCCTTGGCCAAAAGCTTTGGCTGTAAAACAAGAATGAGAGAAAATGATTAATGAGCAGAACTGGGATAGAACTGCGCTCTGCTTCTGGAGGGAAACACTATCCTTGAAGGTACTGTACTGCTGTTGATTTTATATTCCCTCTGGTGTTCAAGCTATATCTGCACGCAACATTAGCTCCTTGAAATGATCAGTAGTTTCCCTCCTAGGTAAATACTAAAAAACTGGCAATTTTGACCTCTTCAGTACTTTATGTCTCTGCAGACAGATGACCTGCTGCCTGCCAGTGTTCAGATCTACCATGACCAGCTCACTCATGCCTCTCTAATAGTTTTAGTTGTTAAAGCTTTTTATCAAGGACATTTGCAAGCACATTTCAGACACCCACTCTCTCACATGCAGCACAAATATATGTTTATAACAGTAAGAAAATAGATAGTGCCAAAAGATAGGATATGACAGGATCAAATGAGAAATAAATGACAAAATAAAATAGTTTCCCATTCAATGCTGCTTGTCATTTAGAGTTAAGGATTTGTCCTGAAATTTAGGCACTGGGAAGGAAAGGAAGGAAAGTAACAAACACTTTCAGAATACCCTTTGTAAGAGGGTAAAAGTCAAGCTCCAAGAAACTGTTGACCCCATTCAGAGGACAGGGCATTACCACCATAGGACAATTCCGCCTTTTCTGCAAAATCTTATTTGACTTTTAAGCCTAATGCTTCCTTCTCCCCGTATGAATTTCATAGAATCAAAGAATAGTTAGGGTTGGAAGGGACCTTAAAGATCATATAGTTCCAACCCCTTGCCATGGGCAGGGACATCCCACTAGATCAGGTTACCCAAGGCCCCACCCAACCTGGCCTTGAACACCTCCAGGGATGGGGCAGCCACAACTTCCCTGGGCAACCTGTGCCAGTGCCTCACCACTCCCATGGCGAAGAAATCCTACCTAATGTCTAGTGTAAATCTGCCCCTGTCCTGCTTATCCCCTTTCCCCCTCATCCTGTCACCACAAGCCTTTATGAATAGTCCCCCTCCAGCTTTCCTGTAGGCTTCTTTCAGGTACTGGAAGGTCACTATAGGACCTCCTCAGAGCCTTCACTTCTCCAGGTTGAACAACCCCAATTCTCTCAACCTGTCCTCATACGGAAGGTAATCCAGCCCTCGGGTTATCTTTGTAGCCCTCCTCTGGACCTGTTCCAACAGCTCCATATCCTTCTTATGTTGGGGATTCCAGAATTGGACACAGTAGTCCAGATGATGTCTCACAAAAGAGGAATAGAGGGGTGGAATCACCTCCCTCAACCTGCTGGCCACGCTTCTTTTGATGCAGCCCAGGATACAGTTTGCCTTCTAGGCTGCGATAGTATGTTGCCAACTCATGTCGTGCTTCTCATCAACCAGCATCCCCAAGCCCTTCTCTGCAGGGCAGCTGTCAATCACATCATCCCCCATCGTGTACTGAAAATGAGGGTTGCCCTGACCTAGGTGTAGGACCTCGCTCTTGGCCTTGTTTCCACCAGCTCTGATAAGCTCCTGTATTTCCTACTGGGCAACTGAAATCTTGGCTACAGGAGTGCTATCATCCCAGCTAGCACTGGTAAAAAATGAGGATACTAAGGATCCAGGTAGATGTAGCCTGTAATAACTCCAGAGCTGTGATGATTACAGCAGCACTGATACAGCTAGGGTTAGAGATCCCACCACTGTTCCCTGGTGACTGCTCATAAGATTTGGCCTACAAATCTCTGTGCTGCAAGCTTCGGTGAAAATAAAGCTGTCTGCAAGCTTGGCTACCCCAGCGAGTCTGCTAAACAGCTGAGTCAGAGCTACCCTAGACATGAACCTGTTGCTAAATGGAGATGAAATTATGATGATGTGCAGAAAATGGGTGGTGGGAACCTGAGAACCCTGCTGTCCTAATTGTCTGTCCCATCCTGTAAACACAAACATGGCTTGTATTGGAAAAAAAAGTCATTTGTACTTAATTGCCAAATAGATTCATAAGACTATCAACTGCTCTCTAAAAATGGTCCTAAACCCAGTGCTGTCCTCATACCTGGTACAGCTGAGACGAACCTGAAATACTTCTCAGGCATTTTTGTGAGCGTTACACCATCCTCCACCCACTTGTCTGTCCCAAAGTACTTACCAGCAGCATCCCTACTGGTCTTTGTGCACCCCACGCATGGGTGGTTTCTAAGTCATGCCAGCAAAGAAAGAAGCAAGAGCTGTGCCTAAATGTAGCACTAGCTTAAAGCAGCCTCTGAATACAAGATAAGTTGCTATGTAGGAAGAACAGCCTGGCAGATAACAAATAGGTGGGTTGCAACAAGCTTCATTTTAATTGTTAAGCCAACACTTCTGAGGTACAACCGCCTCTGCTGTGTCTATGCTCCCTGCTGCTTTGTCTTTCTCAGAGTCCTGAACCAGGTCCTGAACAGTGCTCAGAGCTGAGCAGACTAGGTGTGGGGCTGCAGTCCCCTCCTTTGTCCCCTTTGGTACCTTCAGGGACCCAAGCAAAGAACAAACCAGCTACATCAGCCTCTTAGGAGGCTCCTTAGATGCTTCTTTCCTGGCATTGAGCTGGGTGGGATGGATATTCCCAGTATCCATGTTTCCAGTAAGATGAACCTCCCTTTGACAGAGCTTTTAGCAAACAAGATACAGTCTGGCTTATGAGGTCCCCAGATACAGTGATGAAGAGGACGATAAGACTGCAGTGTGAATCCAGAGACAAATAAGCTGTATGCATGTACTTACTGAGGATGCTGGATGAGTTTTCAGTATAACAAAAGATAAACAAACTTTTGAAGAAGATAGAGGAAGGGGGTTTTGTTTCTGTCAGTGAGCAGTTTGAGAGCCCAAGTCTTGCTTTTCCCTCACTCGCTCCTACCCAAGCTCTTTTCTCTCCCAGTCAAGTAAGGAAGCAAGACATCAACCAGCCTTGCTGTGTGTCACACCTGAGAGGGCAAGGATGGGGAAGGGTGATTAAAAAACATGCCTCAAACACAGCCTCAGCATTGGTGAGGTTGCACCTGGAATCCTGTGTTCAGTTTTGGGTTCCTCACTCCAAGAACATCGAGGGCCTGGAGTGTGTACAGAGAAGGGAATGGAGTTGGTGAAGGGGCTGAAGAATAAGTCTTACGAGGAGCGGTTGAGAGACCTGAGATTGTTTAGCCTGGAGAAAAAGAGGCTGAAGGGAGACCTTATCACTGTCTACAGCTACCTGAAAGGAGGTTGTAGCAAGATGCTAGGCGATAGGATGAGAGGGAATGGCCTCAAGTTGCACCAGGGGAGGTACAGATCAGATATCAGGAAAAATTTTTTCACCAAAAAGGTTACTGGGCACTGGAACCAGCTGTTCAGGTAGGTGACTGAGTCAACACTCCTGGAGGTGTTTAAAAGACAGGTAGATGAAGTGCACAGAGGTATGATCTAGTAATGGACAGGTACGCTTGGACTCGATGATCTCAACAGTCTTTTCCAACCAAGCAATTCTATGATTCTATGAATTTCCCATGCCTGAGTTAAATGCTTGGAGGTGATAGGTTAGGCTTTTGTATTTTGGAAGAAAGCAGAACAGAGCAATAAATTGCTGATTAGCATCAGGCTGCCTGTGGACATGGGAAAGTGGTGGATCCCTCAGTTTCAGCCAGCCAGCACTGTCACAAGGGTCACTGGACAAAGGATGAAATCCCCTTCTGAAGTCCAGCCACATTGTGGAGAAGTGATGCCAAGAGTACCTTGCCCCGTGCACTGCAGCACCCTGCTCCAGGCATCAGGTAAGTAGGAGCACCTGAAGGCACATGCCTTCTGCCACCCTCCCCAGGCAAGATGGGCAAACACAGCTTGTTGCCCTCTTATTTCTGCTGGAAAAGCTATGGAGAGGTGGTTGTCATGACATGACAGCCTTCCTCTCCCAGCACAGCTCCGCCTCCTGTCCCTGGGCTCAGCAGGGGCATGATCTCCACTGCCCTTGCCTGGGGCCTCCTCCAAAGCCTGCAGTAGCAGATAAGGTAGGATAACCCTTTGCCTTGCAAGACAAAGGAAAAGAACAATAGATGCAGACCCAGCTCTGGAGTGGTGCCAGGTTAGTTACTGGGCCAGCATCCTCGAAGAGGCTTATGGCAGTGAAGTTAAGCCCGGCTAGTCCCCTTAAAGATTACCTTCTGCTTTTCTCTTAAGCTCTGCAAGGTCCTTTCCAGTGGGATGAGTCCCATGTTCTCTCAATACAGATGGTCAACCTGAGTCCTGAGAAGGGGGAAGAGGAAGGTGTCTTCTCCAGGTAACAAAGACGCTTCAAGACAAACCTGAAGAGCAGGGATAAGGGCAGGAAAATGCTGCCTAGCACAAGCTAAACTGCAGCCCATCCTGCTGTCTCAGGAGAGACCCACACGCTCAATGTTAACGCTTAATCTGCTTGCCTTTGGTGATGGGAACGGCTGAGCGATGACCTCCTTTCATGTGAGCTGCACAGACAAAGAGCTCATTAGCAATGCCTGTGGCAAGTTGTTTTAATTCATTATTAATCTTTGGACTTCATTTTCCAGAGGGATATTAATTTTGCATTAATAAAACTTCTGCCACAGACACATTGAAGAAGATGGGAACTGGTCTCTGAGAGCAGTGAAATCAATAGGAAGTGGGCCTAGGATCTTCTACATGCAATACTCCAGGAGGGTCAGCAAGACAAGCAAGCTTGTGAGTCTCACAGGCATAAATCAGGACTAACAGCTGGCATTCAAACCAGAAACTAAACTGTCCTGAATGCTGCAGAGTCACAGAGTAGATCCATGAAGTATAGTGAGCTGCACTGAGACCCCTCTCCACCTGCTGGTCTTCATCTCCTTCCTACCTACATGCTCCTGGAATTCCCCATGTAACCTGCATCAGAAAAAACAGCACAGGGGAGCATGTCAGAGCTGCAGCTGGATGGCCTGAACTTGGGATGCGATATGCCAGCAGAAACACTTCAGCTGGAGCAGCAAGGGCTGAGCATGGTTTGCTGGTGGGTATGGGTTTTCACAGCAGCATTATTCAGCCAAGGTTCCCCCTGCTGCTCCCTCCTGCTATAGGACCTTCTTTATGAAAATGCATGTGAAGAACAAGGCACTGTAAATGAATTGTTATTTTTACCAGAGAAATCAGCAGGGCCCCAGTTGTGGTCCCAGGACGCAGGAGCTGTGGCTCTGGCGGAGAAGAGCTTGGTCCTGCTGAGTTCTCTCCCTCAGCCAGAAGGAAGAGCTGAGGGACCCGTGCTCCCATTTAGTGAAGTCTCTGGCACATACACCAGCCATTTCACAGCCAAAGACACTGTCACTCAGGGTTTTCTGTAGGCAATGACCTGAGTACTTTTACAGCTCAGGGCTCCTACCTGTACTCCCCAATTTCTACTCCAGCCTGGGACAAGCAACACTTTGCAGCCTGGGCTCTCTGGACGTTAAACATGACACTTTCTACAAAACCTAATGCCTCAACGCTGGGTAAACACCCACAGTGGCATGATGGAATCAATGTGTCCTCCAGGGGACTTCTGATCATCTGTAGATTGGGCAAGTTTTCTGTGAAGTCAAACCTGACTTGGGAGCACTCTGAGGTTTCTCCCTTCCATTTTGGAGAGGCTAGAGAGCACACATGGACTCATTAGGGGCTGCCTCCTTATTAGCAAGATGACCCAGGCACCCTTCAGTCTGTCCTGTGCCATGTCTGAGAGGGGAGGGTAAGGTCAGTCCTGAGAGTGCCTTGGGAAGGGGAGTTGGAGGCTGCATGAGGGATGAGTTGTACTGATTCAATGTCAAAAAAACCCTGAGCATCACAACCCTTCCATGTATTTACTGGATGAGTTCTCATTAGCATAAGCCCATTAACGTGCTGCTGGATCTACAGGGTGAGCAGGCTGGGATCTGCTGACAGGATAGCTTCCCAGCACTGGAGAAAGGAAAAGGAGAAGGTGAGATGTAGGTGATGCAGAACAAGGCTTTGCTACTCAAGTTGACATGCAAAATATATTTTGGTGTCTCCTAGAACCAGCCAGGATCATCGTCACACAGGTTTTGTGACAATATTGATATGTTATGGACATTCGTTGACCATAGGATGAGAAGAGGGGGAAGAGGGATTATAGGGAAAAGAAGAACAGAAAAACCTCTTGTAGCCTGAGGGAAGCTCAGCATCAATCTGAGTGCTGTGGGTGACACACCTGGGGGACAGGATGCCATTCAGAGGGGCCTGCACAAGCTCAAGATGTGGACACGTGTGAACCTCATGACGTTTAACCAGACCAAGTGCAAGGTTCTGCACCTGGGCTGGGGTAACCCTTGGTATCGTTGCAGGCTGGGGGATGAAGGGATTCAGAGCAGCCCTGCTGAGAAGGAATTGAGGTTTCTTCCAGATGAAAAGCTGGACATGAGTTGGCAGCATGCACTTGCAGCCCAGAAAGACAATTTTATCCATTAGAAGCATGGCCATCAGGTCAAGGAAGATGATTCTGCCCCTCTACTCCACTCTGGTGAGACCCTACCTGTAGTGCTGTGTCTGTCTCTGGAGCCCTTAGAACAGGAAAGACATGGACCTATTGGAGCGGGTCCAGAGTAGGCTGCAAAAATGATCAAAGCGGTAGAATGCCTCTCATCTGAGGACAGGCTGAGAGAGTTGAGGTTGTTCAGCCTGGAGAAGAGAAGGCCCTGGGGAGACTTCATTGTGGCCTTTCAGTACTTCAAGGGCGCCTATAAGAAACACAGGGACAGACTTTTTTGTAGGGCCTGAAACAACAGGACAAGGGGTAATGGTTTTAAACTGAAATAGAGTAGGTTTAGACTAGATATAAGGAGGAAATTTTTTACAGTGATGCTGGTGAAACATTAGCACAGGTTGCCCAGAGAGGTTGGGAGAAGCTCCATCCTTAAAAACATTCAAGGTCGAGCTAAATGGGGATCTGAGCAACCTGATCTACTTGAAGGCATCCCTGCTAATTGCAGGGGGGCTGAACTACATGACCTTTAAAGGTCCCTTCCAACCCAAACCATTCCATGGTTCTGTGACAAACAGTGAGGGGCAACTAATCTCATCCTAAACCAGCTCAAATTCCTACAAATACCATTTTCTCTCCAGGAGGCCATGGTGATTGCCTCAGCTGAGGACCAGCAATGTAAATAACCTGACTCAAGCCAAATCCTGCCCTGACAGGGCAGTGCTCCGAGGAGCTCCTTGAGAGCTGCAAACCAGGTAGCCCAAGTGCCCCTTTGGGTGCAACTGGAAGCTCATCTCGCCAAGCCACAGGCACCTCCACTGGCCCAGTGCTGGGGAAGCATTAACCTATGTCAACCAACAAAATAAGAGAAGCACAAGGATTTGTCTGTAGCTTGACCAGATCATTCTGTCATGGAAATCATGGAAAACACAGCAGAAACACAAGCATTCCAGTACTGAATGTTCGCTATAATTAAAAGACAATGTTACTGGGATTTGAGCAGCCCGAGGAACTCCAGTCTTGTGTTTCCCCAGTGTAAAGACAGGCCGCCCACTTTTGGCAGAGAAACATGTTTCTCAGTGACGGCTTCCCATTATGCTAAGAAATGAGTGAGTTATAGAGAGAGATTATCTATCCACAGTCCAGCAGTGCCATGAATAAAAAACAGATGACATGGTATTAGCAGCTGCTGGTACGTCCCTAGAAACACAGGCACACACAAAGTGTATTTTATTGTTTTATTAACTGTCAAACAAGCCTATCTGTTCCCCCTCCCCCATTTCATAGCTTTTCCCTAATGCTCGGTGGCAGAAGATTTCTGGGAAATGCATAGTTTCAACATATGGAGACGCACACTGCCCGAATCCATCCAGCATGGAGACATTCTGAACTGTGGGAACCAGGTAACTAGATCACACTTAGTAATGCCTCATTTCATTAGATTAAAAAGGCTGCTACCATCCGCTGTCTCCTTGCTGGAGGGACTTGCAACGAGATACATCACAGGAACACAGAGATGAGACACTGCTATGCCAAGTGCTGCATTGCAAAACACTGTTTGCAGTACCGGTGCTCAGTCTGCACTAACTTTGTGCTGATAACCCAGCTGCATACAGGCACAGGCTCCAGCGACATCTCAAATCGTTGCTATTTTACTGTGAGCATATACCAGTGCAGGTTGGCCCACTGGCACCCTCCAAACCAAAGCCACTGACCAGAGACAGTGTCAGGGATGGTTACCTTGTTTGCGATAGGGTATTTACCCCTAGGAACACAAGCCAGGCTATGCCATGTGGCTTCCTGCCCAGCCAGAGAACCACGACCTAATTTATTTATGAGCATAGACATAGCAGATGCTGTTGGGTGAGCTCCCGAGCAGGTTTGGTTTCAGCACAACGGACTGTGAAGTGTATCTAGTTCAAACCAGCCTCTTGAGTCTTGCTGACTTGGTCCAGTTTTGCTTAACATTCAAATGCTGGATGCTTGAAAACCCTCTCTGTGGTGGTTTGAGTTGAAATGTAGGCTGAGGTGGGATGTGTGTGTGTGGTGTGACCAGTCCATCACTGGGAGAGGTGAGGCAGAAAAGGTGGTTTGCATTAATACAGAGCAATTCCTGCCTTGATTGTACCCAGTGCTGTACCACCAGGCAGGGCACAATGCTCCCTCATTAGCTGGCAGCATCTCTCGCCCATCTCAAGCCTTGGACAGTGCAATCAGAAGGAAATAAAAGTGAAAAATGGTGATCAGCACACAATTCTTCCCCTCAGCCAGCTATTATCATTTGCTAATCAAACAAACTCCAGGTGCCCCTGCTGAATTAGATCATCTGGTAAAACCAGCCACAAAGCTATGCTCCAACACCACAGTGATAAAGGCAGTAAAGATGCCCATATAAAAGATGCTCTGTTTCTCTAGCTATTACTTATTCAGTGGCCAGCAGCCTTATCTGCTGAAGGGCAGCAGCACGTGTATACCCGTATGCATTAGGCAGCACGCTACCCCTTGATAGTTACAGACGGCAATTCTCTCCCATGCCTACTTCGTTGTGCATGAAACACCAAAACCTCTCATCCAGGGGCCATTGAACTGTCACTCACTTGTGATTCTCTTCTTGTCAAATCGGCTCTGCCAACAGCTCTGTCACCCGGTTGTTTAACCCATTTTATGTACTTCGAAGAAAAGAAAAATTTAAAGTTGTTCCTCAGCACAGTTATGTAAATAGCAAATAACACCTCTTTCAGGTATCGTCTCACTAGAACGCAGCATAATAACATCATTCAAAACTGCTCAGGCTGAAGGCTTGGGGCCTCAGGGGTTTCAGCTTTGCAATTCCCCTTGTGGGACAGACCCACCATTCCTCAATTCCGTGTTACTGTGTCAATACATGGACTGAACATAATTAAAGCAGGCTGGGATGTAAAAAGCAGGCTAGGTGAAAAATTATTCACTGAAATTCAAGATGCCTAGTGAGGAAACACTTTATTTTTTATCACGAAACAGCTGAACTCCGTCAGTGTCGGGGACCAGTAGTGGGAGCGTTGCTTGCACTGGCACAAGCAGAACCCATTTTCAGATTCAGCAGCTGGCTCTGAAAGTCTCTTTTCTTCATTTGCATAGGAAAATGAAACAACTTGCCTCCAGCAGCCTCCTTGGGAACGTGGAGGGTGGTGGCAGAGTGCCACTGACATTTTTCTTGGAAAGTCAACACCCGTAAGTCGTGGGAATTAAGATTTATTAGGGTCAGAGAGATAAAGACAAAAAAAATTCCTCAAGTTTTAAAAAAGACTGTTTGGTAAAAGGATTAGAAACACCCTACTGACAAGTTGCCTTAGAAATATTGACATATAGTTCCATTTCTGGGTTCAGCTAATACCTGACACTCAATATCTTAAGTCAGAAGCCATTGCTGACAATCTCTAATTCCCCTACATATTAGCAATGCGAATCTGCTTAAATATTTTTGTAGTCAGAGAAAGCAGAGAGCATGAGCCAGCCAAGTCTGCATGGCAAATTCATGTCAAAGCCAAAATGAGAAGCTGTTGGTGGGAGGAAAAAGATACTTTGCAGTCTGTAGCATCCCTCCTCCCCCTTTTCCCTGACAGCTGCACGCTTCCCCCCTTGAGACGGGGTCTGCGTCAATGCCCAGTGACCCCATTTCTCTCTGTTGTCTTCTATATCATCCCAACAGCATTTTCAGGTGAATGCATCCAAACAGACCAGCCAGCTGCTGGTGGTGTGGGGACAAGACATCTGCCCATCTTCACCGCTCCATGCTCAGACCTTTCTCTCATGCACGACAAAAGCCTCAATGCTTTCCTGTTTCCTCCCTTAGGCCTTCTCTGTTGCCTCTCTGCCTCTGCTGGAACAGCAAAAGTCTCCACATACAGCTGAGAGATCCAGCTGATGGGCTGAGGACAGAAGAACGGGCTGAACTTTGTGCCTGGCCTTGCTTTGTGTGTGCGTGTTTTTATCCATAGACTTGAAGCACAAGGAAATCTAGTGGCTGCTGCGAGCACTGCATCCCTCATGGGAATCTGCATCACTGTCTCCTGCAGGACTGAGGAAAGAAAGAGGATGCTGTGCCTGGCATTCATACTGATGTCTGTTTTGCCCTGGCTACTTGGGAACATCACACTGTAAGATAACTCTGGGATCTCCTAAAAGCCTGCATCTCTGTGCTGCGCGGATTAGATGTACTGGTTAGATGCACATCACTTCTGTGGAGCATCTGTGCTAGATCCAGTGTTTCCCAATGTACCTTCCATATTTCAGACTGTTCATCTGTGCACGTACAAGCAACCCGTTGCATAGGATCTCCAGAGGCATAAGAATCAAAGGCAAGAGTTCAAAACCCTGACTTTCCCCCTTGGGTAGTCTTTCTGGGTAGTAAAAGAGATTGTGCAGAGTAACCTCATATGTAGCCACCTTTGAGTTCTTCCAACTGAATTGTACCCAGGAACATGAACCGAGTGAGAAGATCTGGCCAAACACAGAAACAAACTCTGACTGCAAAGGCAAGCAGGCATCTTTTTAGGAGGGATTTGATAGAAAGTGTGGACTACCTTGTGCTGACTGATGTAAAAATTGCTTTTGTAACACTGCCAGGGTCACTGCCGGCTCAGCTAATCAGCCATGAAAATATCACTGAAGCAAGTCAAAAAGTTGCCCTGAGTCAATTTGTGCGATTTCTTTTTATAAACTTTCTAGGTTTGTTTTTCAGTTGTTGGAGGAAACAGATCCTTCCTCTATTATCTTTCTTTGGATTTTTCCAAAAACTTTACACAACATCAAATCTGTTCTGTCCCATACAAGACACTCCTTAAGACAAGCTGGGCTAGCTGCTTACTTTGGTGATGTGTTTACTCTCGCAAATATTGTGCTTTCAGGAGACTACGCTGAACTTCATAGGGGGTTTTATAGTATTGTCAGGAGCTGCATTTTGTGGATTAGTTTGGCTTTAATGAAAATCCATCCCTAATTTGACAGTTTTGACTAAGATTTCTTTTGAGCTTTCATGGAAATTAGAACAAATTTATGAGGTGCAAACTCATAAAGACTGGGTATGAAAAAAGATACTTATGTGAACCTACAAATTGACTTCCAAGCAAATTCAGTCCCCACAGAGCAGACAAAAAACCTCATTCTCAGCTGTGATGGCCAGATTCACTAGCCCTTCAAATCATTCTCAATTCCTTGAACCTATTAATGATCCACTCAATAGCTTGCCATCTCCTTCTACATGAAATGTCTCTGGGTTTTCCATGAGTAAGTGAGAAGAGTATGGACAATGGATCAGAAGGAATATAACCACATGAAGGAACACTTTGCCCTGGTTGAAGACAATTGGTTTCACATAAGCAGAAGATAGAACCATCTGTGCTTCAAAGCAAAACACTGTTTTCAAGGTCATAGTGACTTATGCATCTTTCAGTTCACCTGACCTCCAGATAACTGTGACTGGGCATATCTGGCGTATTAGATCCCCGTGGTTTAGCTGCACTGGCTATAGCAGTACTAGTAACCTGAAAAGGGTCATAGCATGGAATTGCTTGACCTCCAGATTGCAGCACCATTTGCACAGGGCTGGCCTGTGCCAGCTTATGTTATCTCAGACAATGCCTAAGCATGGTTTGGTGGATAGCTTGGACCAGGAACCACTTCTAGATGCCATACGGATCCATCCTCCTCATTCAGAGGGAAGAGAGTTCAGCCAGCTGGATGCCAGCAGATCCCATGAGCCAGTAAAAAACTTCTGACTTGGTTCCTCTACTAGTACAAAGTCACTGTTTTTCCTCCCCTATGAGCCAAGTCAGAGGGTCCCAAACTGGCCATCAGGTGTCACAATCAGGTGAACAAACCCAGATTTCACGTATTTCTAAAGCAGAATTGTCTCATGTAGCACAAGGTTCTGTAACAACTTTCTGCACAGATTACAAGACACAGCTCAGATATGCACAGCATGTTCCATCCTTCCTGTATGTCATTTAACTGCAGTCGCAGCCAGCCAGCCCCACACAATAATGTCTTAATCCAATGGGCAGAACATGAGGCTCTTTCCCCTTCCTTGGACTCGGTCCCGTGGTGAAGGACACTGCAACCTGGCCAAGAAACAGAGCTGTGTGCTGGTTTGAGTTCAATCCCTAGACATGGAGTCTTCAAATACAAGAGAAACGCAAACTGTCGTCTCTTTTCTCTGACTTGTCTTATGTGAGGGGAAGGAATGCTACTCTAGACTTGCTTCCTGCTATGAAGAAGGGATGTGATGACCTTCTGAGTTACACTTCTGACTTTCTTACTTGGTTTACAGTTTTCTGTATAATTGTCCTTTTAGCATATTTCTGCACTCTGATATCTTTGAGTGGCCTGGAAAAACCCCAGGTAGCCAGGCAACTCTTCTTTCCCTTATCCTTACAAAGAGTGAAAAAGTCTCTTTTTGCAACACAAAGGTATGTAATCCGTAGAATTTTGGATTTCGCCACAGTTATGTGTAAAAAAAATTAAGCAAGCGAAGACATTAATGGGACTAAGCATAGCACATCTCATGCTTTTAGCAAAGAACTGGAGTCTGCACAGGATTTTTTACCATTCTTTGCACATGATGTGCAGCAGTGATAGATACAGAGATCAGAGTAGATGGAGCTTTCCAATTGGACATTACTGCTAAATTAATACAAACTGAAGCAGCTCAAGATGCAAACTGAACATGCTGTGGATTTAAGAGGGTTTGGGTACAAGGCTTTGGTTCTAATCCTTGTCTTAATGCATAGGAAAATAAGACATGGATGTGGTATTCTTTGCAGTACACTGGGTTGAAAGTTTTATGGCCTAGTTTAAGAAAGCGCTTCCAACGTGACAAATTTATGCAGATAATCTGTATCATAAAGGTTTGGCTTAAAGTATTTCAAGTCTTCATGCGTGCATGACTTTCCGTTTCTGGAGATATGTATAATTTTGAAAAAGGGTAGTCAACTGCTGCAAGAAAGTCAATTGTGTTTTAAATCACCCGACTGTATCACATGTGGCAAATCAAACTTTGAACATGTACTGAGCTTCAGAGCCAGCTTTCTGTAGCAGGAATCCATTTCACACTCAGCCAACAACAGGGTTTGATAAGGACTCGGTCAGTGTGAATAACCAGCTGCCTCCTCTATATATTTTGATTTGGTAGCATCTGTTGATGTTTTATATCACTGAGAGATTGTTGGTATTCTTTTTAAGCATTAAAGCTACCTTGACAAGGTCAATAACAATTTCTACAGAGGTCAGCATTTTTATTTTGAAATATTTGATCATAATTCTATCAAACATTAAAGAAAGAGTTTGGTTAGGGCACATAATGAAATTGGACATCTCACACAATCCATTTATCTTTTCGACTGTAAACCTCTGAAGTGCTCCAGTTCATCCAGTTTCAAATCAACTGTAGAAATGTCCATCTCCCTTCATCCAGCCTAAAGAAATTGGTGCTTAGAAATGCTCTCGATCTCTTATTGCTGATGTGGAAAAGGAAAAATAATTTCCCAAGACATACTAGCTTAGCCGCATTCCAGTATTGATTTGCTTTTTAATAATCTCTCCTGAATAAGGATGTTTATTTCCATCCTGACTCAAAGTCACTTCTTCATTGCTGAAAGTATTTAATCAGCTAAAGTGTATGCTTATTTTTGTAGCACATTATGTAAACACTTTAAAATAATTTATAAAAAATTCCCATGTAAATCCTACTTGACTGTCTTATGAGTTGTGACAAGCTAGTTCATATTTTAGCAAATCTAATGGCAATACAAATAAATAAAATCAATAATAGTGCTAGGTCTGATGCACGGAATTGGATCTTCCCATTTTATCCTACACACAATTTGTGAGTGTAGAGAAAACAAATAATCTTAACCAGAGCTACATCCTCATATGCTGCGACAGGGAAAGAAGAGTGGCTTCAGAAGCATAATGGGTGTTAGGTTTTTGTGAATTCACTTTCTTTATCCATAGTTATACCTAGGGTTGTATTCACAGGGGCTGACTCCACTGTTATATTCTCCATGCATACAGAAATATGCTCCCCTAAGGAGCTTGGAGTCGAAGCATACTGGTCTCCCTGAATGCTCTCATCAGTTTAATTATCTGCTCACATATTATTGCTTTATTAAGAACACAGACACACAGAATCGCTTCGTTGGAAAAGACCTTTGAGATCATAAAGTCCTACCATACCTGTCCACTACTAAGGCATATCCGTGAGCACTTAATCTACCCGCCTTTTAAACACCTACAGGGACAGTGACTCAACCACCTACCTGGGCAGCCTGTTCCAGTCCCTGATAACCCTTTCAGTGAAGATTTTTTCCTAATTCTGAACCTCCCTTGGTGCAACTTGAGGCCGTGTTCCCCTCATCCTATCTCCTATCACTTAGGAGAAGAGACCAACAGCCACCTTGCTAAAATTTTTCAGGTAGCTATAGACAGTCTCCCATCAGCCTCCTTTTCTCNTCAATATTCCATCCCCTAAGGAGTTTGGAGTCAAAGCATACTGGTCTCCCTGAATGCTCTCATCAGTTTAATTATCTGCTCACATATTATTGCTTTATTAAGAACACAGACACACAGAATCGCTTCGTTGGAAAAGACCTTTGAGATCATAAAGTCCTACCATACCTGTCCACTACTAAGGCATATCCGTGAGCACTTAATCTACCCGCCTTTTAAACACCTACAGGGACAGTGACTCAACCACCTACCTGGGCAGCCTGTTCCAGTCCCTGATAACCCTTTCAGTGAAGATTTTTTCCTAATTCTGAACCTCCCTTGGTGCAACTTGAGGCCGTGTTCCCCTCATCCTATCTCCTATCACTTAGGAGAAGAGACCAACAGCCACCTTGCTAAAATTTTTCAGGTAGCTATAGACAGTCTCCCATCAGCCTCCTTTTCTCCAGGGTAAACAACCCTAGTTCCCTCAGCTATGTCTCATAATAATTGTTCTCCAGCCCCTTCACCAGCTTCATTGCCCTTCTCACAAAAACCCCATACCACAACGTTTTGAAGCTTCTGGCTTGACACAATGAAATGTAAGGTATGCTGTGAAAATAAGACACGTCAGATGGACAGTTCTTCCCCTGGGAAGGTCAGGAGGGAGAGGCTCAACCTCACTTGCCAAATGTTGGTTGCACTGCTTAAAGCCTAGTGGCAAAGCTCAGATGCTATGGGGAGACAAGTGGTCAGAGACCACAAGAAATGGGATAGCTAAGCAAACCGTTTTAACCTTGAAGGTGGATAAAAGAATGATGGATTGTGTAGATCCAGCTCCCAGGTCACAGGAAATCAGTCTACTTCACTTACATGCCAACAGGGTAATGGGTAAGATCTGCCCATGGTTCTCCTGGGCCATGGGATAGGGTCCAACACACTTTGTCCTGCAAGAGAGAGGATCCCCTCCCCTCTTAGTGAGCCTGCAATGGCGTCTTTGCTTCTTATGCCATCTGAAGGTGCTGAATATAATCAAGGATTACATTTATGATAAAACCATGGTTATTTCACAGGGAATGGAGAAAGTCAGCAACTTGTCATCTATAAAAGGACAGAAACTCCCTCTGCCTTCAGCTACTCATATTAAGCACCATCTGCAGTCTTCCCTAATGTGTCCATACATTCAGAGTGGAACCAACTGACTGTATGTCTCTAAGAAGCAAAGGTTTCTGCCCAGCATCCCCTGGGAGACACCAAGAAAGCTTCCAGGGTGCTCTGGAACTGGTTCCGTCAGTCAGTCGCGGCAGTCACTGCAGCCAGCAGTCACCCTTGTCAACAGAAGAGGAACAAGGACAAGGCGCCCCAAGGAGCAGATTTGAGTTGTATTGGAAAAAGCCTGGGCACAGACAAGTCCTGCTTCCACTTCTAGATGTTCAGTTATTTCTCCTGGGATAGTTGCTGAGCTAACAGAAGGGATGCTAAAACTCAGAGTGGCTGAAGCACTTGGGCTCTTCTTCACTACGAGAGTGGTGAGGCACTGGCACAGGTTGCCCAGGGAAGCTGTGGCTGCCCCATCCCTGGAGGTGTTCAAGGCCAGATTGGACGGAGCCTTGGGCAGCCTGATCTAGTGGGATGTCCCTGCCCATGGCAGGGGGTTCGAACCAGATGACCTTTAAGGTGCCTTTCAACCCAAACTATTCTATGATTCTATGATTCTGGTGCACATCTCAGTTCTGCTTTCAGCCCAAGTGGGTCCAGCCACTCCCCCCTCCAAACAGCTTTACTCCTAATGTCCTTGAAGGCACAACCCACCCACTGGTGGATGAAAAGAGGGCGAAGATGCTGGGCTTCATTTCCTGACTGCAGGCTCACCATTGTCACACAGCAATGTCCATAAATAAAGGAGGAGGCAATAGAGAGTACTGATAAATGGTCAGAGCTCAAAAGAAAAGAAAGCAAAATAATACCTGCTCACCATAGGAATTAATGGGGGGATAAGAAAGTCTTATTTCCCCTGATATTTGTTAAAAGGAGTGCTGGTGATAAACCAGCCCCATTATAAAGGAGGAGGGTGAAATGAATGACAGGATGAGATAATGAGTGTCTTTTATTAAAAAAACAAAAAACCCCTTTTTTCCACACAGAAAGAATAAAGAAGAAATAAGACAGAGCGATTAGAAGAGAACTCAGGCAGGACAAAAACTGTTAGTGATAAACAGCTACTAAGGAAATAATTGGAAAATGTAAACACATACAAATGTGGGTGATGACCCGTGTACATGGACGATAGCAGAGTTAACCAATAAATGTAATGAACTGTGGAAGAGAAGCTTGGCGACTTTATGGAGAATTGAGGAAGATCTTTCTAAGTGAGGGGTAGAAAGCAAACAAAGGCAATCCGTTTTCTGGAAAGGAGTGATCCCTGGCCTAAGACTGGTGTAATGTCATGCAGGAAGAAGGAAGGAAGGGGAAGATGAATGACCAAGATCAGCTGAATAAAGGGATCTAGGGAGAGATGCTGATGCGAGCTCCACTGCCTCCCTTGCTTGAAGGCAGGAGTACCTCCAAGCCTGAAGGAAAAAGCAATGGCCAGAAATGGTCATGCCCACTTCTCTCTTCATGAACTTTCATTTTGGGTAAAAGGAATTCTTGGCTGCATTATTTTCTTTTTTTTGCAGAATGAAGATTGAGGACAAGGTTTGTCACTGACCCTAGAATTTCTTACCCATCAGTTTGGGACTAGGACTGACTTCCAAAGGTGGTCTGGTTTCTGAACTGAAATCTCATGTGTCTGCCTACAGGGTTGGTGTCCCAGGGGAGGGATTTGGGGCATTTTCTGCTTAGGAATACTGCAGAGCAGCCAAAAACAGGCCAAGTGAGCCATGCAGTGGCACAGTACAGGGAGCTGCTAGCCACGAGCTGAGACAACTGGAGTCATGGGGCTTGAGATATGCTGCCAAAATGTGCAGTCAGCTCTAATCCAAGGACAGCACAACTTTGTCGCTCAAAATATCGAATAGCTTGCTCAGCACTGCAAGGAAGGAAAGATGTTTTGGTATGAAATCAACTCAAACCTTACACTGCAGCCAACACTCTCTCCTTCATAAGGACTTGCCTGCAGTACCCCAAGCCCAGCCCTTTGTGAGCAGACTAAGGACTGATGTTCTCCACTGTGACTGGCATTGAACTGGCCTTGAGAGATGCTGGAGACCTTCCTCTTCCCAAGGAAGTGTCAAATCTTCCCGCCAGTGTCCAGATCTCTTTCTATGTCTCACCCCAAAATGTCCTTGCTACATGGCTCAAGGAAGTGAGATTAAAATGACCACATAATTATATCTATTCCTGCTTTCACTAAACCTAGTGGGAAAGATGGGCAGGAGCAGATCCTAAAACAGGAATTCAGACATAGAAAGCAAAAAGGCTCTTTCCAGTCCATTTCTTTGCATGACAGAACCAAAGTCTTACAAGCTGGTCCAGCTTGGAGATCGGTCTGATTATGCTGCTGGCAGATGATGCTGCTGGAAGAATAAAGTCCTCCAGAAAATGATGCTGGAGATCTTGATGGCCTTCCAGGAACTATAGGCATCTCTGCCGACTGGTCAGCAGTCACACTGCCTGTGTGACATATCTCTCCCTCCTGGTGTCCTACCAGATGCCTTGCTTCTAGTGCAAGGAGTAAATGTCTTTATCATTTTTAATGCGGAAAGGCTTCAGTTTGGGGAAAAGATGCACTTCATATGTGAGGGTGGAGAGAATAATTGTATTTAATGTGATTTTTGAAAAAAATGAGGAGGGTAAATTTGGGCAGAGGGAAGGTTTTGTCCTTCTCTGTGAAAAACAGGAAAGAGATCTGATTTGCAGTGAGGAATTAGCTTTGACTACTGAGGGATTTGAGTGCCCCAGTGTTGCAGATCTGTCTTGCTTCATAGTCCCTTTCACAACTGTGTGGTGATCATTATCCCTTGCATTGAAAGTGTGCCATGGACACAGTGGCTGTCAGCCTCTGATAAACATTCAGAGTTTCATTATTTAAATGGTAAGAGTTACATTTATATTGATTTTCCCTTCCTAATGACTTAAACAGTTGTAGATTAAATGAAAGCTTTGGAAACTGCATAGCTGTCATCTGAATCTATCCCTACAATCCCTTGGGACATTGGTATTAAGTGGGACCATTCAGCTATTTTTAACATCTTAAACAAGAAGAAAAGGAATTGCCTCATTCCCCCTTCCCAAAGTGTCTAGGTAGCCCTGCAGAAGCAAAGGATAACCTGAGCGTAGCTTAGGAGATCCTTGCTTGCAGTACAGGAACATTTGAGCCGTGACAACATTGCTGGTCCCCATGCATTTAGCTGCAAAGTGGGACTACCCTGTGCCATTAAATCACACCGTAATATGTCCTGAGTTTCATGTAGGGTCTAGCCTCCTATTGATTAGACATCAGTAGAAAAATCTGTATTTCCACATATCCCTCCACGAAATACTATCCATGCATGTAAACAGAGCTTCTTGACCAGCTTCTTGGTCACTTTAATGTTTCAATGGCTGGACTTGACCTAGATTATTGAGGACTACCGGGAAGAACATATGTCTTTAGAAAGATCTTTTCCATTCCATTTGCTATACAGATGAGGAAAAGGTGTGCCTGCCTNGAGATCTGAGCAGCTTTGCTGACATTTGAGCCGTGACAACATTGCTGGTCCCCATGCATTTAGCTGCAAAGTGGGACTACCCTGTGCCATTAAATCACACCGTAATATGTCCTGAGTTTCATGTAGGGTCTAGCCTCCTATTGATTAGACACCAGTGGAAAAATCTGTATTTCCACATATCCCTCCACGAAATACTATCCATGCATGTAAACAGAGCTTCTTGACCAGCTTCTTGGTCACTTTAATGTTTCAATGGCTGGACTTGACCTAGATTATTGAGGACTACCGGGAAGAACATATGTCTTTAGAAAGATCTTTTCCATTCCATTTGCTATACAGATGAGGAAAAGGTGTGCCTGCCTATCTGCTCTTCCAGGAGGATCTACAGTTGTGGCTAATAGTTTGTCCTAAGAAGAAGATGCTGGTATCTATTCAAAGAGAAGGAAAACTAGATAGCAAGGATATTTTGCCCTACAATGTCTAAATCCACAAAGAAACTCTTGGTGGTAGAGAAAAGTTAAGAAAAAGTAAAGAGAAATCACAAAAAAGGCTAAAGTTTCAAACACAGGCTTAGTCTCTGACAGAAAGTGGTTATATGAGAGCAAAGATATATGTTATAACCCCATAGTTTAAAGCACTGATGTTCAGTAGAGATTCATCCATCAATACCAGAAGACAAGTTGGCCTATGGCTCTTTGCTGATTTGCCAGACATTTATTAAATGCACAAGAACGCCAAGTCTGTAATGTCTAAAAGTGAATTTATTTAACAATGAACTCTTTGAAAAGGGAGCCCCAGATGTGTAATTAATAATGAATCAGTGATTTGAAATCTGATCCAAAGCCTACTGAAGCTGATAGACAGACTTACTGACTTCAAGGAGTTCTGGATAAGGCTCTCATTAGGCAAAAGGCAAAAAAAATTTAAAAGCTGAGCCAGCTAGTTAGTTAAAAAGTATTATAGCTTAGATTCTATGCTTAACAGAGATACAACAATCTGCACTGCACATAAATCCCCCCTCTACTGACAGGGGACTCACACATTTCTGTGTCTGAAGCTGAACTTGAAATCTAGGAGATAAAATAAAATAAAAAAAAGCTCCAGGAGAGTCCCAAAAGGAAAACCTCCAACAGTTTGAACCACAGCTCATTTCCTCTTGGCACAAACTGGAAGATAACTGTCATATATCTGTCATTTGGAGTCAGCAGATGCAGGTCTCTGCATGCTGAAGCTTTACTCGCTCCCCCACTCTACTCTAGCCTGTGCATCCACCTCCTCTCTGCCTCTGCTGGCTCTACATCAGCTACACACAGAATCACACAGAATCACTGGGTTGGAAGTGACCCACTGGATCATCGAGTCCAACCACTCCCACAAAACACTAAACCATGTCCCTCAGGACCTTGTCCACCCGTAACGTAAACACCTCCAGGGAAGGCGAATCCACCACCTCCCTGGGCAGCATATTCCAGTGCCTAATGACCCTTTCCGTAAAAAACTTCCTCCTAATCTCTAACCTAAACCTCCCTGGCGGAGCTTGAGGCCATTCCCCCTTGTCCTGTCCCCTGACACCTGGGAGAAGAGGCCAGCTCCCTCCTCTCTACAACCTCCCTTCAGGTATTTGTAGAGAGCAATGAGGTCTCCCCTCAGCCTCCTCTTCTCCAGGCTAAACAACCCCAGCTCTCTCAGCTGCTCCTCATAAGGCCTGTTCTCGAGCCCCTTCACCAGTTTCGTTGCTCTTCTCTGGACACTCTCCAGAGCTTCGACATCCTTCTTGTGGTGAGGGGCCCAGAACTGCACAGTGTGGAGATAATCAACCTGAAATTCCTGCCAAGCTCAGAGTAGAGTTGCCTAAGCAGGGTGTAGGGGGGGTGTGTGTACACGCAGCTTGTCTTCCATCAGTGTGACTTAATTCAATTTGTCAGGGATGCAGACGGTTTGCGTGAGCCTGATGTGGTCATCACCAACCTAACATTGACTAAATTCTGTACAAGCGCTGTTAGGTGGAGTTGTGGTAGCCCCTGTTTTTCATTTGCCTTTCAATATAATCCTAATGGGGAGGTAGAGGAGATGTTTGCTGATGAACAATTTCATTGTTCCATATTCTTTTTTAGGAGACATAAAGATCACATATTAAAGCATCCCCCTGAGACAAATATTTTTAAGTACAGTAACACAATTCATTTCTAAATAATCAAATAATAATTAAAAATAATTGCCTCCCATTTCTGCTGAAGAACCAAGGCATCTACATTGAATTTACTTTTTTAATAGCAAATTGTAACTCAATCTAAATGTAAATTCCTGGAGAATCTACTATCTAATTCTCATTATTTCCACTTGCTTAATGCAATTAGAAACATCTGTCACTGATCAACTGTCCACACAGTGAAAATAAATAATAATTCATGCTATCTGCTTCCACAATGTTTTTCAGGGGAAGTACTGCTTTAAAATCATTTGCTAAAGCCCAAGAGCTAGAGCTCTGCAAAATGCTTGTGACAAGCTCTGAATCACCCTGAATGTGCCTCAGCATCTGTGTCTCTGTATCATCGAGACATGCCATAGAATCACAGAATGGTTTGGGTTGGAAGGGAATTTAAAGATCATCCAGTTCCAACTCCCTTGCCATAGGCAGAGACACCTTCCACTAGATCAGGTTGCTCAAAGCCTCGTCCAATCTGGTCTCTAATACCTCCCAATCCTGGATACGTATAAAAGTCCTCACCTTCAGGGATATGTTCTGTCTTTCCAGGGCAGATGTCACCCTCACTTCCCAAAGCCTGGACCCAAAGCCATGCCAGAGATGTTTGTATTGATGAAGTTGTGGTTTAGCCCTGGCCCAGCCCAGCTAAAATGCAAGCAGTTGCAGTCCCACACACTGACTCAAATCAGAACAGAGGGTTATGCCAGTTGCTGCCTGTAGTCCCAATCTAGCTGTCTCTTTGAGAGGAGCATAAGGAAACAGTGGAGCAAGAATCTCTCAGAAATGAGTGCCCAGTCCCCTGAGACTGACCAGGTATGGGGGCTTCCTCCTCTTTAAAACTGCCTATAATCTATCTCTATAAACTCTCTGATTGCTCAAAAGACAAGAAAAATCAAAGAACTAGAGAAGATAATCCTCAATAAATAGGCTTGTTCACCCCCTGCTCACTAGTGATAGACATGGAGAAGTAGTAAAGGTAGAGTCTAAGTGGAAAGGTGTTTTCATTAGCATCCACTGCTGAAACATTCTCAAAAGAGACCACTAAATTAACCAAAAATCAGTCTTCCTAGTAACAAAGAGAAGCCCAATGCCATGGCTAAAACCCTTGATGCTTTTGCCTTTTAGCTGCTTAGCAGCTGGAGGCTTGTCCCACGCAGTGACCTGGGTGCAGTGTGGGGCTGAAGCGCGGATGCTGGGAAGGTCTCCTTCAATAACCATCAGAAAGACCATGGAAGCATGAGCAACAGCATCACCCACTTTGCCATGCGGGTCAGAATAACTCTACGCATGAAATGCTTGTCCCAGCTTCAGAATGAGGAGGGGAAGTGAAGTGTAAATGGCTTGGCTGGTTCATTTTATTCTTTAAAAGGTCAAAGGCAAATCTCTTTAATTCATTCTTTTTCAAGAGACAAGTGTAACTTAGAGACATTATAAGATCTACTCTGACAAGGTGAAGTCTCTAATACTGTCTGGGTTGCTAAATCAAGAGGGCAGGCATGAGCTAAAAGTTGCTGGGCTGTTCACAATCTCGTCAGATCCCATCTAGTCACTGCTGCACCTCCTACTCCACCCTCCTCCCTCCCTTCATTTCCCCATCCTCCAACATAACCACATGGTTATAGGCCCAGAAGTGATCCAGAGGTACCTCTGCAGCTTGGTAGTCTCTTGATTTCAGCGGCTCAAAATGTACTTATGCCTGTGTGAGCATGAGGGCATGTCAGTACTGCTCATCCCATGTTATTACATGGGGTGGAGGGGATGGTGGCTCCCAAAAGCAGATGTGATGGGGACCAGGCTACATCCACTAGCCTATCTGCTTTCACAGGAGGGATTATTCTTGTTCAGCTAACAGGAATGCTGGAGAGAAGCAGCACAGCAGAGGAGAGAGTTCTCTCCAAAAATAGGGATGAATCACTAAACCAAAACATATACTATTCATCAATTTTCCCGAAGATAAACACCTCCCAGAGGTGGCCCATTTTGCTGGCTCTACCTCTAAGCATCTAGTTTGATCCACTACCAAGATGGCATTTACTTCAAAGTTAGGACAAAGACTGAAGCTTTCTCCCAAGGTGGGTTTAGATTTGTGCTTCGTTCTCCCCAAATATGGGCACTTTCCCAGCAAAGGCAATAACATAAGAGTTTTTGTTCAAACATAATGGTGATGAGACATCTGAGTGCAGATAGATGGGAAAGTAAAAGACATCCTGTCTGTATTAACAGCCTCTCATCCAAAAGGACTGCGTCTCTGGGAGAGGTCATGAGAGGAATGCAAGGGGAGAATGAGCACGTGTCTTGTTGCTCACAATGAGGTCATGCAGTATTTTTTAAAGCATGACCCAATTATAAAGCAAAAGCCTTCTCCTCTGTCCTGAAAATTAGAAAAGCTGATGGTTTTTCTGATGACATCCTGTATCGCGGCTGACACAAATGCCACAGGCAGCCTTTCTGTGCTCACACAGGACGTTGCGCCTGCCTCGCTCCTTCTCCAGGCACTGAACTCACAGGCGTGCTGCCGTTAGCAAGCTAGTGCATCCCTGAGGGGAGGGGGGAATTTAGGAAGATAAACCAGCAAAGAGAGAAACAAATCCAATGTGACATCAGATCGCCCAAAGCTTCCTCATGAGTAGGCACTTCCCTGAAATAAAGACAGGAGGGGCCGACAAACCACACACTGGAAATATGGTGAAGGCTGGGGGATGGAGATCTGCTCTACTGCTTCTAGGGACAGCACTTGGCATAATTTCCAAAGAGACTGGGCAGAAAAGCCCCACACTCCCAGGCAAAGGTAGGGGGAATGGATGGGGAGTGTAGAGGGAGAGGTGGGGTAGGCAGGGCAAGGGAGCAGGCAGGGCAAGGGAGCAGGCAGGGCAAGGGAGCTTCTACATCTCCCTTGGGAAGGGCAGTATGGTCTCCTCGCATCTTCATGTTGTGCATCCCCAGCCTCCTGCCTGCTCTGTGTGGTCACAGATGTCTCCTTTCCCTTGCAGGCTGCAGGCAGTGGAGAAAAGCAGCCCCAGCAACTTCTGCTGGTAGCACTATGGTGCTGGACATAGCTGCTTTTTGCTTTTCTCAGTGCCACTGCCAGATGTGATGCAGAAACCTGTGTCTGTGTGAGCAGGCATGGGCTGCCTTGAACTAACCAGCCCAAATTCATCACTGGACAAAATGTTCCAACTTGACACCACGCAACTATGGCCAGATAATGCTTTTGATTACCTGCAGCAAGGTAAATGGAAAGGAAATCACTTCCCAGTGAAACAGTAACACTTTAAGACTCTTTTTTTCTGGTTATGTGCAATACCCCTGAGTCCAGGAGCCTCACTGTGGCTGGAGCTCTCACTGTGTGGTGCTGAAGTAAAAGACTTTCGGCTGAAAGTTGAGATCTTTTGTCTAAGCTGGAATGGAAAGGGAATAGAAAACGATTTTCTTTAAGCTGAGTAATGCAGCTTAGACAATCAAGCCTGGTATCTCTCACTCACTATCAACCTAGTATTTGTACTGTGCAGTCCAATGAGAGCAATAAGAGGAAATGCTCCTACCTCAGATTGGAAACGCAGGTTTTTTACCTTGGCTTGAAAGCAAATCTGCTATGCTGCCTTGCTCATCATTTCTTCTGAGCTACACTCTTCTAGACTGTTCAATATCTCTTGCAATCATCTGGTACATGTGTTATTATTTTTTCAAAATTGCTTGCTCAGACCATGCTATAAAAATAATTTTCTATTTCCATTTCTATAGCCTTTCAGGAGGCAGCTTTCATCCTGTGCCACATTTAGTACTTGCTTACCTGAATTTACTATTTCGGTTTTTTGTTCAGCAGGGAGGACATGAAGGGGGGTGTCGGAGCCAAAGCAGGAGTGCTTTGACCACACATAACCATCCACAGTGTGAACACCTCACCAGGAGCTAAATGCAGAGTGCTTTTGCAGTCAAGGAGAGAAAGGGACATCACTCGTTTCAGACAATTCAGGTTTAGGACGAGCTCAGCTGTGCCCTACAAATACTCTCCTCTCTCCACCTCCCGTAAAAGGGTAGCTCAGGCCCAGACACCCACACTATATGCGCTTTAAGTTAAATGACATGCATCTCAACGCTGCCTGTCATGGACTGAGTCAGGCAGGTGCTCAGGTAAGCCAGGGCCCGAGGCGTGGGATGGGATGTGCCACCCACACAGGAGCTGTTCTAGCCCAAAGGAGCAGCCGTGGAGAGCAGAAGGAGCTCTCTGCATTTTAGCCTGCTGTGAAACCTGATTTATTTCCATCTTTGCCCTTGGTCATGCCCCATGGCTGAGCCCTGAAGTCAATCCAGGGATGGGGGAAGCGAGGTTTGGGGCACTGGGTTCTCCGTGGCTGGAGCAGCAACTAATGGGCTACAATGGGGTATTTCACAGCCACTGTTGGATGCTTGCAGGTTGGCCCAGGCATGAACAAAAGCTCCACTGAAAGCCACACAACAGCTGAGCTGAACAGAAACAGTCATGAATTTTTGAATTTCTCTCAAGCAATTGTGGGTGAAACATTTTCTGTGTAACAGAGCTATTAGATGCTGGATGTGCCATTCTTATACTGGTGTATGTGGTGGGAAGTCATCAGGACAATTTAATTTGCCGATGGTCTATTACACTTTAAAGTTTAACTCATTGGAAAGGAAAGAGCTTTCTCCCTTCACCAGGTGTTTTACAGGGATTATAACCAGCCTCCCAACTCCATCCCAAGTTTGCAAAGGACCGTGTGTGCTAAAGTTAAGAGTATTTGACAATTTTAGCAGAACAACTGAAAAAAAATACTGAATATCTTCACCCACATCTGGCCAGCTGTAAAGCATATCCAGCTCTCAGCATATACAGTATGAATAAACATATGTCTTCAGCTTATCTCTTTCCTGACAGTTCATGGATAGCTCCCCAGCCTGTATTAGTTTAAATGCAATTTACTCTGGAAGACTGATAATAAGGTTATTGATTATGCAGGCCCTTGGAAATCACATCCTCATTTCACTCCATGGAGGAGCATGATTGCCATTCCTTGCTTATTTTTTTTATGAGACCGTAAGCACTTTGCTGTGGAGTCTGTTCCTTGAAGCTTCTAACGTGGCGCTTGATAGACATACAGGGCTGGGTTACATGGGTCTTAGGGCATGAAAGGATGAAACCTCTTCCCACCTCTTCTTAGAAACCAGCAGACATCTCAGAAAGCGAGGAATGTGCAGCTTTACCGTGGCATGGAAGCATCATCCCCTCCAGTTAACCTCCTCAATACACAGAAGTACCTCTGCTGTAAGCAAGGTCAGCTTTCATTCTCTGGGGTCACTTTGCTCCCAGCAGCTATTCTCCCCTGCCTCCACTTGTCCCATCTTCTGCTAATGCTCCTCCCATGCCTATGCTGACCTGCAGGTGGCTGAGGAACAAACCTGGAGGGACTGAGTGATCCCTGCTGCATTTCATTAATTTCTGGTCTTGCCTTTCCTAGACACGGCTTCTCCTTCTCTAGAGCTGCTTGACCAGATTGACCTTTGCTGTGTGGTAGATCCCCTTGGAGGCTCTCCATGCTCCCTGTCCATTTGTGCTCACTGCTGATCCCTGCCCTGGAGCTGTGAACCCTACCTGATTTCTTCAAATCCTACTCCCATTGAATGTCACTGACTATGAAGACATGGCAGCTTGGTCCCCACAGCCTGCCTTGCTGGCATTTGACCTTAGAGCATGTTCTCCTCTGGCAGGTCCATCCCTTAAGTGCTGTCAGCACAGGGGCTGTGTCCATTCTCACTGATTATCATGGTTATCCATGTTGACAATGGGGGTCTGGGGGTCTGAATCAAGGGACGCTGGGGTACCCAAACTACCTGGGAACATCTGCACTTGGACCAGCCTCTTGAGTCCAGCACCAGTGTGTTGGCCTTGCTGGAGCCAAGCCAGGGTGCACAGCAGAGGCTCTTCTACATTGAGTTTCTGAGCCCTGCTCAGGATTTCCCTGCTGAGATGCTCATTCCACCTCCTGTCCCAAATCCCTTCAGTTTAGCCCTTATAATTGAGCCTTTCCACCTTCAACCTTCCTGAGATCCCTCTTGGATCTTAAGCTGAATTGTTCACTCCCTACCTCTGCAGATCACATTTCTTTATCTTCTCCTGTGCTCTTCCATTTCCTAGCAAGCACTCTCCCCTCCAAGCTTGACTTCTGTGGGATTCTCAGTTCACTGGAGCCTCAACTGAGAAATGAACCCCAGAGCTACAGCCCTCCAGCCTGAGACCAGATGTTCTCTAGACCATGAATGACAGTGGTGGATGTTTTTTGAGGGAATTCGCAGAACTCTACAGAGCAGCTCAACCGTCATGGCTTGCAGGCTAAGAGGCTGAGTTTGGGAGCAGATCTGGCCCTTCTGGTCCATTCTTCATTTAACCATTTATCTGGTCTAAGTCAAGATACAGATATCGTGCCACAGCTTTCTCTGGAAGAGGTGTGCTGACTGGGAAAGCCAACAACACTCACAGCACCATATTCCCCTCTGAGCAATGCTAGGCATATTTTCTTAATACTATTTTTTGGTAAACAGCCAACTTTTCAGTGGAGAAGTTCTTAACTCATAGCTCACTGCTTGCTCAGTGAGAACACATACATGGATTGCCAGCCTAGGCTCCTACCTACCTTTCTGGAATGTGATCTCTCCCCCATCCCTCCCCATCCCATGGTGATCAAACCCAGACATACATTGGCTCCATTTGCAGCCACACTCAAAATGACCAAACAGGAACAGATCAGGAAGAGTCTTTCCTAAAGGAAAGAGACAGTTCCACACTGTTCATCTGCCAGGACCTACAGGCTGTAGAAGGGGGAATTGCATGATTTGTCATGGTGATGTAAATCCCACCTCAGATACCGTTTGACATGATCCTTCTGTGTTCTCCAAGTTGATCCAAAGCTGTGGATCACAATTTTAAATGAAAAAGGTGTTCAAAAATCTACTTTGCAATTTACCAAGCACTTCCTGAGCTGGACTACAGTATCACTCTCGCTGTAGTAAAGTAGGATTTCTTTTTGACATCAGACTTATATCAGAGTCCTAACATCACAGCTAGGGAAAATAAAGCCTCTTTTTTAGAAGGCAGATCTGAGCAGTACTTGATTTTTAAATTATGATCCAAATCCAATCTTTGCACAATTTTCTCAGTAGAAGCGACTGGATTGTTCCAGATTCCCCGTAGAAAACCCCACCTGAATTGAGCAAGTTGAGCTAGTTATTTGTCTGCCCTTTAGAAAACATGCCTTTTTTTTTTTGGAAAGGAGCAACATGCCAACCCACAAGCCTCAAAACCACTCACAGGACAGTTGCCAAGCCATTGATGAACCCTTGCATTAAGATGAAGGGATATTTTCTAGCTGCTTTGTTACAGGTATGGAAGCGCTGTGTAGGAAGAGGGGATGCAAAGTGCCCCCCTTGGACACTCATTGCTAGTCTATTCCAGCTTTCCATGCTCTATGAGACATGTGCTGTGAGCAACTCCAGCAACTTAATTCACCATGCTGCTCCTGTAAGGGCATAAGGGAAGGCAGAGCAGTATTCACCCTCTTACCTGCTCCTTCTTCCTTGCTCCCTGCACAGCACTGGCTGCTTCTGCCTTCCTCAGTGATGATTAAAAGCACTTTTGGAGTAGAGCCTGCAAGCACTGCAGGAAATCAAACTGCCTCTCCCGCACTGTGAGGATGGTTGCTGGCACCCAAATGTCTCCATTTATGGTCAGGGCTGCACGGCTGCATTTCTGCATCAGCATGGGAGCTGGTACTTTTAAAGGGATCCCAAGTTTTGGCAGTGGAACAGAGCTGGAACCCGTTTTTCTGCACTTTTTTTGTGTCTTCCCAGGGGAGATTAATCTCATCCTGGCTCTTGTTTATCCCACTCTGAGGATGCAATGTATTGCCCTGGTGCATGTAAAACCTCTATCAAAAATTATACAGCTTCTCCCCCAACAGCAGGCAAGCGGCACCCTTAGTACCTTCTGAAAGGGAGCTTTTGCTCACCATGCTAGCCCAGGTAACCACCCTACTTATTGGCATACAAAAGTGACACAGCAAGAGAACACAGGTAAAACCCCACTGACTGCAATTTCCTGACCATAAGCAATACTGAAACTACCGCAAAAACTTCAACAGCATCTTGGGAACATTTTATTTCTCCCTCTAACCATTACTAGAGGAGATATTGCTCTCAAAATATGCCGGATATTCTCCAGTACAGAATGCCTCAGCCTGTCCCCAGTGAGGCTGAGCTTGGAGGAGCAAAGGACACTGGTGCACTCTGAACGGAGTATCTCCACGAGGATGATCACACTGGTGACAGCCACCCCTGCAGCCATGAATCACTAGCATCTCACCAATCTGGTGCTGGCTCACAGCTACCAGCATTTCTCTGTTCAGAGTGATTCCTGAGCAAGAGATGCTGATGCACAGCAGGTACGCTGGAGAAAATTCCTGGGCTTTCAAAGGACTACTGACCCACTCAAAGCACAATTAGTGCACAAGGTAAAAAGGTCGGAAAGGGAAGTTTTGCACATCCTATAATTTTGGCTCTGCATATACATGCATGGCTGTTTATATGGTTTAAGATGACCTGGCATCACAACTGGGGCACAGAAATACTGCAAGCTTAACCTAGCACACTCTGAGCTGTTTGGGTAGCCAGAGTTACTTAAGAAGTGATAACATGGACATCTAGGTGGGTTAATTACCCAAATACCTACAGACATGCCTCTCCCTGGCTCATCCAAATCAGGTGGTGGTTAGAAACTAAAAGCCCAGTTATTTTCCATGATCAAATTTCAGAGCCCTCCAGACCCCACAGACAGCTCTGCTATGAGCCTTGGATGAACTTCACTTCTGCAATAACTGTTCCAGAGAGAAAGAATTAGGAGGCTTAAACACTTTTGCATGACAGTTGCCGGAGCCCTCGTCAGATAACAGTCATCAGCAGCCGGCACAGGAGTTGGGAGTAAGCCGGGCTGCCTGATTCAGCCAGACTGGAAAAAAACTATGTTTATAAAACCCACATGAAAAGGAATGAATTGCCAATTATGCAAAGTCTTTATTTAAAGCAATACAAACCTTTCATGTGCAACAGACAAATGATATATGGTCACAGGGAAAAAATATAATAGATAGGGAGGCTGAGTATGGGGAATGTGAGCAAATCCATTTTCCAGAAGCAAGAAAAGGGACTTGCTCACTGAAAAGGATTAGCTGGATAAAGCCAAACACTTAAAAAACCCTCTGTATTAAAAACTAAACATGCATCTGAGACAGGGAAAAAAAAAAAGATTGTGAAAACATCCAAGGAGACATGCTCTGCTCCTGCTCAGAAAGAAAATACTGTCAAAAAAATATCCGATGTAAACTTGCCACACACACCAGATCATCAACAGGCATTTATCAAATGAAACACATACCAAATCCAACTCTTCTTCCTAATCCCAAGTCAAACAGGCTTTGAGTTTCAGACCCTCAGGAAGAGATTTCCATATGATCCTCCTCTGCCTCTGTTTATGATTAGGCTTTCTAAATTTCAGCATTTATCTGACAAAACACATTGGGGAGCGCTTTCTTTTATCCATAAAGCCTGCGTTTCTGCTTTTCCTTAGCTGCTGCTGTACCATTCTGCAGCTGCTTGACTTGGGAGGAAAAGACTTTAGTCAAGACCCTTTGATTGACTAAACCCAGAATCACTTTCCTGATGACCCCAAGTCATTGCGTTATGCGCCAACACCGAAGCAAGCCAGCATTCACAGAAAGGGGTTATAAATGCTTTCTCTGAGCCAAAATCTTAATCTGTGGCTCAGTAACGCAAATAAAACATGTGCATGTGAGGGGTCTCACTGTCTGTGTGGCCAACCTGAGAGGTTTCGTAGTTTTGTGAGAGAATTTGTGATGTAGAAACATTTCAATCTGGTCTGGCGGAGCTGTTGCACAGAGTCAATGCTGACTCCTGCAAGCAACCACAGGAGCACAGTTATCACTTGCCATCCTCCTGCAGCCTGAGGTATGGTCCTTGTTAACCATCAACTGATACATTTCAAATGACACATTCATAAACCTCTGAGTCTGATCACAGCTAATTTGCACGCAAAAAGGGAGTACATTTGCTTAATACACTGCTTTTTGCAAACACCCTGATCATTCCCAGATGCATCTGTCTCTGCCCAGAAGCACTCGAGGGAGCAGGAGAAGAAATAATTTCAGCTCCCCAGAGGCACTGACCTAAGCAGTTTCAAAGTGCTCCAGGAGCCCTCCAGCATCTGTTTGAGGGAGCTGTACCCACCTCTGGTCTTCAATCTGCTTCAGCACTTGATATCAGACACATAAGCACTGCAAGGCTACATAAAAACAGATCCAGGTGAGGACAGCATTTTGATCTCATGTATGGAAGAGAAACTGGTTCTCCCAATTCCCAGCAGTCTCTCCTAAACTTGCCACAGGAGACTGAAATCAGCTATGGAAAAGCTGCCAGGAAAGGTTGAGGTTGGTGGGAAGGAGAAAATTTAACACAAGAATTTAAGAGCCTGGCTCCTGAGCAGTTCAAGCCAATGTAGCTCGAGATGTTAAGGCCCAACAGAGCTATGGAGGAACCTCTGTTATGGTGTAAACCAACAAATCAGCCCTTTGTTTCAGCTCATGGCAAGATATTCACAGAAAAATATAGCTTTGAAGTGACAGCCAGAAGCTTGGGATTGGATGAACATTTTATTTACAACTTTTTCTTCGGTTCAGCTATGAGGTAAGGTAACAATAAAAATAGCGGTGCTTAGAACTTACAAAGCAACTTTATTTGAAATCTCAGCACGAGTTACAAACAATAACTCAATTGGTGAGATTTCCTCTGGCAAAGTGCATGTTGCTCCTAAACAGAGCTTAGCTGATTTGGGATCCGCCAGGGCAAAGCACTACTTGTCTGGGTAGCATCATGTCACTCCCACCCCAAGTGGAGCAGCCATTCCAAAGCAGGTGGCTTTGCCCATGCATGGCAAGCAGGCTACCCAAAAATGTTGTCTCCATGTCTGCGAAGTATATCAGTATTGCAGACACACTTGAATCCAAACAGCGAGTCCAGAGAAGAGCAACAAAGCTGGTGAAGGGGCTGGAGAACAGGCCCTACAAGGAATGGCTGAGAGAGCTGGGGTTGTTTAGCCTNGTCTCTTCCAACCTGGTGATTCTGTGATTCTATGATCCTTCCAACCCAAACTATTCTATGATCCTCTTTCTCTATCATCTACTCCACCCAAACCCAAATTATTTACTATTGAATAGAGGCTACCTAACACCACTGAAGAGCCTTATTGAACCAGAAAAGCATCTGAGATGCCTCAGTGGGCAATCCTACACATGGTGATGCTCAGAGAGCTGGGTCAACCTGCATGGAGCAGAGGTTGCTGCTTTTTCTGGGCATGAATTTTTCATAATCACACCTCCTGGCTTTCCCCCATTCATACATTAGTTGAAAACAGCGAAACGATTTATTGTTCGAATAAAATGCAGCCATGGGTCACTTGCAAACTAGTTAGTGTGATTTACAGAGCAATTTGCCTCCTATATTGATCATGAGAATTTCCCATTAAAGGTGTGATCAAACACTTGAAAGAATATTATCATGTGATATTGTTTCTGCTCACTCAGAAGTGGACACAGAGTTTCCCAAACCAGCCTCCTCAACCACCATCTTCACTGTGGGTTTTTTTTGTGTTATTGATGAAAAGTCCAAATAAGCAGGTTGGCCAGCACAGCTCATATAGATTTCCTGCAGTGTATTTTAGACAGTGATTATTAATATCACAAGTAGTGCTTTAGCAGAGCTGTTCTCCAACAGCCCATTCATTTTTAATTGAACTAAGAAGAAATTAAAAAGGAATTGATATGAAATAGGAAGCCAAGTGCTGCATCCTTGTGATGAAGGTGGCTGAACTTCCCCCACCCAGCTGCTAAGCCTCATCGAGCCGGATGCGGCAGCCCGGTGCAGAGATGCTAGTGATGTAGAGACCATTGGTATGATGTTTTGTTTTAATTAGTTGTCCTGATTTAGCTGTTCTCATTCCAGCCCTGGCCTGGCTCATTCATAGTTATCCAGGCACTCTCTGACCACACTGAGGGTCACATCCTCGGTGACTATGTACTTGAAAAACTGTTACCCGTTAACATTTTGTTAATGGTATTTTTAAGCAACATTCCAGAAGGCAAGACTGAATGCACTTCCGGTGATTCAAGTCGCCTTCAGCAATCCCCATTCAGGTTTGTCTGTGCTGGGTAGGATCCTGCCGTCCTCCCAGCTTATCAGCTGCGGACAGGGGATTTGGGTGCTATGGGAAGTTTCATTTCCTGCTTCTTGTGCTGCCTGTGGCCAGTGCTGGCAGCCTTTGTAAAAGGAAAGACATTCTTTTAATTCTTGTTATTAACCCGTTGGTGATATCTGAGGCATGAACCAAAATTGTCAGAAAAGATACAGCTTCCATCAACCCCTCATTACACAGCCGGTGCCAGCCTCTAATTTTTCCTAAATTTCCATTTCTTTTTTAAAATAAGGCAGATGGAGCGCAGGCTTATTTTAATGCATGTTTGCATTTGACACGTGATTTGCAGCCTCTAAAATGTCTTAAGCAATAGCTGCCTGTAGCACCACCACAGCCTCTTCTGCCAGTTGCTCTCCTGTCACTGGTGGGTGCACAGGGCACGGCAACTTCCAGCAGAGCCTGGCATTGTACCCCAGTAATTTAGGATGGCAAGTAAAGAAGATAAAAACAAATGCTGGGCATATTTTAAGCATATGCAATACATTTTTCAAAGCTAAGCAACGCCTCGGAAAACAGCTAAGTGATATAGTAATAGTGTCATAAATGACCAGAGCTGCTTTTCTACCTCACTGACAGTGACCGTGACAGTTTTGGCACAGAATAAAGCAAATATGTCCTGAATTAGTCCTTCTCATGGATATATCTTTGCAGATCCTCCCCATCCAGCACTAATGCAGCTTCCCGGAGCTCTGCAGGCAACCACAGCCTGAAGTTGCTGAGACATCCAGCTGAAAACCCTTTTGTCCCCCCACCCAGGCAAAAATCCACAGCTGTAGTGAAGTATTGAATGGTAAAACATTCAGTTCCTACCTGAACAAGGAGCTCCAGCTTCCTGTCATCAAGGAGGTGCACTTGGCATCTGCGGCCCTCCGTCATCTGCAAGAGAGATGAGACACGTGTGTCAGGGCGCTCAGCTTTCCAGCTTGGCACGCGGCTGCCAGCTCCCCCGGCACAAGTTGGAGGCTTTCATTCACTATGGTCCTTTCAATTTGTGTTTTGTTTTCTTTTTTTTTTTTTTTTTTCTCCATTAATCCCCCTTCTTTTGGCACTGGGGAAAGAAAAGGTTGGAAGGAGAAAAAGAAAAGCCACCCTAGTAGCTGTCACAGAGTAGCGTGTAGTGTCTGCTTGGATGCAGCTGCTGGGAGGGGATCACTCCAGCGTGAAACTTTTCATACTGCAGCCTCCAGCTTCACAGCCAGTTTAGCCTGTGCAGGAGGCACCCCAAAAATTTCCCCTAAACCCCTCAACAGCAAAGATCCAGTCAAATCAGAGGAAGCCCAGGGCCTCCTAGCAAGGCTCTTCCCTGGGCCATGCTGATGGTGCTCTCTGGGGTTGCACCAGCTGCTCCTTTGGGCCTGAATTCCCAAATGGGCTTGTTCTGCTTGGGGTGTCCTATTTAAGTTGTACCACAGGAGACACTTTTGATGTTATACTGATCCAAAACTGCTTCAGTATAGTTTAAAACAACTATAAAAAATAACATGAATAAAACTTTTAGGCATAGAAGATGTATAAGACTTGCAAGGTCCTATAGATTAGGGTGCTAAGAAATAAATGAGCTGTGGCCTGAGTCCTCTACAGTCATGGTCAAGCCCTTTTCTGTCTCTACTCTTGCAGAGAGCACTGTGAGTGAGGACCAACTTTACTTTGCAGAGTTACGGATCCCAACTCAGCCCCACAAAGCCCTTCAGCATGCACAGGCACAGGGGCATTCCCGCTATCTCCTAATAGGATATGGAGCATCTAAGCTTCTTTCCTCTTGGAAATCCCTTCCTCAGCATGACTTAGGCAGCACGCAGGCAGCCCCCCTGGTGTGGACTCACCCCACGACACTCATGCATGCCCAGACCCACGTCGGCACAGACTCAGCTAAACCCCACAGCTCAATTTCTCAGGGATTCACCACCCTCCAGCCAAGAACTCTTCCTGAGCACTGCATGGATTCCCAGTTCAATTTAGTGATATTTCTTGCCAAGGTGAGTCTTAAAGCATCACCAGAAGGTAACAGAGGGTTCAAAGGAGTCTAGCAGAGGGTACAGGCTCTTGAGGACATGGCTGCTAGACCTGGACATTTCTGCCCTCACCCATCACCTCTCCCCACTGGCACCAGCTGAGCTCCAGATGCAAAGCTGCTGTGCAGAAAGTAGGGGGATGTGAGGTCAGGGGGTTAACTGAGGACAGCTCAGCTTTCTGCTTTAGTTCTGTGGGTTAAAAATCACCCATTCCTATGGCTTGATAGGGCTGGATGCGCTGGCATCTAGGAGGCAGTGGTGGATGCCCCATCATCAGCTACGCCTGTTAGAGAGCTCAAGTATGTTGCATCTATTGCCATGGGGTCTGGAACCTTGGCCGTCTCCAGTATTATCACCCTTACACTGCTGGTGGCCAAATCTTGGCACAGGAGCCCTTTAGGGTTTCCTGGGTGCTCCTGTCCTCTCTCTTGCCAGCTCAGTCCCATATCCACCTCCCATCCTCCTGGGACCAGGACAAACCAAGCTTGACTTTAGCCCTGGCCTCTTCCCTGTAGCAAAAATTTGGATGTGCCAACAGTACTATTGAGCCTCAAGCTGATGAAGCAATATAGGGGGTTTATTGTGAGAGAACTTAGGTCAAAATGAGTTTTTTCTTTCAACTCACTCCAAATTTACAGTCCTGGAATGCACAATCCCATGTGATCCAAACAGACTTTAGCCCTGCTGTTATTCACACCAGCACATCTCTGGAGTATTGTGCACGCTAAATAGCATCACTTTCCTTCTCGTTTTCCATGAGCACAACTGGAGCCCTAGCATAGCAGCCAAAGGAAAGCCTTGTAAAACAAGGCTTCTCATAAATGTCAGCCAGTTACTGCCATGACAATAAATTGTCTTCTTACAAGAGCTCTCCCTGGTAAGTAATCTTATGCAAAATATGGCTTCTCATAAGGTATATTACTTGGTGAGTGATATTTTTCTCTATGAAGTCTGTATTAAACAGCTTTCAGTTCAGCTGTAAAGCTACACCAACGGCTCACAGAAGTGCTTTGCAATGGTTTGCCCTGTTCGGAATAAAAAGTGATGTTGGTTGTGTTCACACAGATGTAGAGAATCGCAAGCTTTCTTTGCTGAGCTTCCTCAGCAGACACAACTCCAAGTGCCTTAACTCCGCTCCAGTATCTCTGCCATCCCCTTACTGTTGCATATCTGCTGCACCCTCCAGATGGTGAGTCTGCACTGATATTCCAGTTTTAATATGAGTTTACTCAAGGCAAGAGATAAAAGCAGTGAGTTTATTCTGGCAGTCAGGGCAGGGATGGAAACACAATCCAGCTTTCGTGTGTTATGCCCCATCGGTTATACCACAGTTGAAATGAGAATACAATAAGGTGAAAGGGGAAAGAGGGAAAATTTTCTGGGATGTTTGTGCTTTAGTGTTTCAGGAAAGACCTTGCTTTTCACATGGAGTTCTTGCGCTCCCTGCGCTTTTCCACCCCAGAGTTTCATAACTCCTTAGTGTTTTCAATGCTTAAAAATAATCCCAAATGCAACATCAAGCATCTGAATAAAGTGAAGCTCTGAAATGCAGAATACGATGGTTGATTAATTGCAAGGCAATTCATAAACATCACTTGCAGGAGAGGGGGAGGGAAGAGGAGTGAAAGGAGGGAATGCGCACTGCTTTCAGATCAGCTTGTCCCCAGCAGTTCTCTCCATCAGCACAAGCAGCTGTCAAAGACCATGATTGTTTGTAAGTTTGATCATGCCGTGTGTGAGCACACAGCAAGGCGTGTACTTTATTTCCTTAGTGCCACCTTGTTTCTGTGCCTCTCTGTGGTTTGAAGGCTGAATGCTACAGTCTAATGACCCCAGCTGGTGGCCTGCAGGCCATTTCCACCTGAGAAATTCTGTACAAGAGAGGGGGAAGAGCTACTGCAGGAGCAGGTTGATGCAGGATGCATCAACCACTGCACAGCCTTATGGGTAGAAAGAGACCCAGCACTGACTCCTGCTTTCAGCTCCAGGTACAAACACAGATAGTGAAGAAGCTTCTCCGTTTATCTTGGCTGATACCTTGAAGCTCAGAAAGACTGCTATGTATATAGCTGGAGATCTGCCATAGTCTTTCCTTGTGTAGACAGGATGCGCAGCCATGAGGCTGTTCAGTCCCCTTTGAAACACGTGATGCTTTCCAAGAGAAAAGAAGGTAGAAGATGGGCTTCCTACTTGATATAAGCTAAAATATTATGGTTTTGCCCTCCGTCTTTTCTGTTTTATTATTCCGCCAGATGTCTGAAGCCCACACTGTGCTTTTTTTTGCATCAGATCAACACAAACTCTAGTAATTTCTCAGAGCAAGAAAAGGGAACATTTCAAAGCGCAGCGAGAAGGAACTGATTTAGCACAGTCTGTCTGCATGAAAGATGCTTCTGACACTTTGCAAATTGGCTGATTTGTGGTATCTGCTGCGCTGAGATGAATGGGGATGTGGCTGGCTCAAGAGGAACAAGTCAAGGAACACTCTTCTCTGTGCAACCAGAGAAGAGAAATGAACACGAAAGCCCTGTGGATGGGAATGAAGGAACAGGAGATCACTAGGCACAAGCTGAGCAGCACCAGAGTTTGGATGGAGGATGTCTACAAGGAGTGAACTGAGGTTGTTCACTCCCAAGGCTCTTACCCAGAGAAGGATGGAGGAACTGAGAGCTAAGAGGCACAAAGGCAAGTCTCTCCCTTCACCATGGAAAAGCAAAATCCCAGCAAATAGGCAAGAAGCAATAGTTAAGCAGGGCTGCTGACAGAAGACAAGGACACTTGACGTGGAAGGGAAGCAGGGGAGTTTGCTCCTGATAAAGTCCTAGGTTTCACTGTGAGCTCAGTGAGTTTTGCCGTACAGAGCTCTCCAGTTTTCTTCTGGAGGCAAGAGCCCTCTAGCCTAACTCCAGAAAGTAAAGTCAAGTTCTAGTTTAAATTAGATGCCTGTGATGCTCAAGGCAGAGAGAACTTTCAGACATTTCAAGTCAGGTGAGACAATCCCCAGTTGAGCCCCATGGTTGTGCTTGCTGTTTGCTCATCTGCTGGCACATGTTTTGTCCCATAGCTAGAGCTGAGCTCTAGTGCTCAGCCCAGAAGAGCCCTTCAACAGCTAGTATGTTACATCCACATCAACCACTTAGATTTCCAATGCTTCTCAAGATGTGCAAAGAGATAGGACTGCGTTACACACCTCTGAGTGCTAACAGTTCACCCATATGGCAGGGAGCTGCATGTGCTGGATGTGAATATGGGGCACATGCATTTAATGGGTCAGACTTATCACAAACTCAGATGGAAATTATGCACCAAAATACAGAACAGATCTCTTTTTTTAAAAAAAACCAGCTCAGTACGTCACATTTTCTTCCAAAAATCTGCGACTTTTTTAGTGCCTGCACATGCAGCATGACCCCCCAACTGCTTGAAAAGCTGAACATGAGAGGTTTTAAAAAGCTTTGTCATTTATATATGAGCGTGTAAAGACTAGGGATAACATATCTTCAATACACAAACACAGATGGTGCTTATAAGGCACATGAAGATTTGAAGTAATGTGTTTGTGTCGCCAAGGTGCTGGATTTGTGTGCAGGAGAGCTGATCATACACAGGACATGCGTGTTTTCTCTGCTCCTTGTCTTGTGCACCTTGAGGATGGGAAAACTGATGCTGATCAAAATGCTTTGAGATCCACAAGCGATAACAAGATGTGACATACAGGCTTGTTCACTCTAATATAGGGATGCTATGGAAAGGAAATCTCTCTTGTGGTTACTCATGGGATCTTTTGAATCGTAGTTGTTTTTCTCAAGGAAAGGACATTTTAGTTACCTTTATCACAAGATTTTAAATCTCCTTTGGAGGCTTCTATCCAAATATTTACACAAAGGGTTTTCCTAGGGAAGACAAGCTGGCGGTTGTTTTGCTCTGCAGCATGAACTGTTCTGGCGACTACCCTCCTCCCTATTCATCTTTGCTGTAAATCCAAACATTGTCTCTGAGAATCCTATAAACTGTTGGTGACACAGCCCAAAACCCCACACCACGCTCAGCTAATCCCTGCACATCTGTCATTTTGTCACTAAATTATCAGTACTGCCCACAGAACTGCTCCATCCAACGCAAACAGTGAGGGTGATGGGAGGAAACAGATCCAAAGGGAACCTTTCCCTTTCAAAGTGAAAAAACACTCCTGGTGAAAGCATTGTCACACTAAATAACTCAAAGGCACCAAATGCAAATGCTATTTACAAAGGCAGTTCTATAAATATCTGTGGCACATTTCATTAGCTGGTGACTGCAGAAATAAAGAAGAATACGGTGTATTATTCCATGACTCAAATAAGAAGTTATAATTGGAGGTAGGATATTTCCTAAATGCTTGCTTCTGCCTCTCTGGGAGGCAATTACTGTGCTGGATACACAAAATCTGTGTCACTTTGCCCGCCATTTGGACAGACCCGCTGAAAGGCGATAGGAAGAGATGACAGCCTGCTGATTACAATAAACTACTAGATTAAACATCTTGCTCCCACTTGACCACTTCTTACTGCCTTCCCATCTTGGCAACTTCTAAGCCTGTAAGGAGAGAGAGAGAGAGAGGGAGGAAAAGCCACATGTTTTTCGTGCCTTGCACAGTTTATTTTGTACATGTGGCAGCACTTTGCTGTGTTGAATCGGAGCCGGTTGTGCAAGCAGCTGCCTGTCGCACTGACCAGCACTGTCTCTTTGCTTGCCTGTATCCATCTGTCATCTCCTGTCCTACATTCACACTTCAAGATCCTGAAGCAATGGTTTATCTTTGTTTTTTATGCCATGAGTTCTCAGTGTGTCCTACCCAGTCTCTGGTCTGCATCAGCACCTAATAAGTAACACTGACGGTGACTGGGATGAGGATGGCTGTGAGATAGTGCGCAAAGAGCTACGTTGCACGACCAGTGCTTGCATGGACACTTGGGGACATGGCCACAGCTGGCTCTATGTGTGGTGGGAAGGGGAGCCTCACTGGTTAGGAAGCTGAGGAGCAGGCAAGGCTTGCTGACACTTCTGTAGGAGATAGATGATGTGGCATATTCAAAGAAATAGGAGAATCCTCTTTATGAATGGAACTTGTTAGTAAATGGAGCTCAGGAGCTGAAAAGATGAGTTCAGGAAAGACATTTTAAAGTGCATACTGGTGATGTGAAAAAAAGTAGCCGATGGCTGATGAATAAACAGACTCCAGCTTCTAATGCAGCATTGGGTTTCATGTTATGGAAGTGCTCTGGGGGCTTGTGAAATACATGCATAGTCTGTAGGTGGACTGAATGGCCAGAAAATATACACTGACAATGACGCAGCATCTCCCTCAGATTTAGTAGGATCAGAGGAACATATCGCTTGCATGGCCTTCGGCTTTCCCAGCAAGCCTCTTTATCACACCCCTTGAAGAATCAATGTCCTTACCCATGGACTAGAGAATGGAGATGAAATTGCTGAAACCATGGTTACAGATACAGCTTTTAAAAACCTCTCCCATCCTGCAGGAAGGGAAAGCTGCCTTCCCTTGGAGGAGCCTGATGTTACCCATCACACTGGGGATCTGCACAAGGGGTATGTTTAGGAGGGGTTGCATTCATTTCTGCAAATGCTCTTTTGTCAGGAGGACAGGGGAAAACCCAACAACTTCAGTAATTAGAAAGCAAGAGTAATCCTTGAGAAAGGAGGTGGAAGTCTCAGCTGCAGTGTCACTCCTGGGGAAGCATGCTGTGAAAAGCCCTGCACAACCATTGTGTGGGTGCCAAGGGGGAGTGATGGGATAAAAATCAAGGCAAGCTAAAGGCTGAGTGACCCGGTGACTTCCTTGTTTTGTCTTGAGAGTTCCTGGCTTGCCCAGGGGCTCCTTGCTTCCTCCACGCAGTGCATTCCAGCCTCGCTCAGGCTCCTGCATCACCTGAGGACATCTGCACAGGTTATTTCTCATGCTTCCTATAAACAGCGCTCAGCAAAAATGCTCTGATTCAGCAAAGCACATAGCTGTGCCCATAAATCCCTTTTATTTCAGTGTGACATAAGCAAGTGTTTAAGTGGCTTACTGTATCAGGGCTGAAATGAAAAACCGTCTCCTATGGTCCTTAAGTCCATTTACAACATCAAGCAATAACTCTCAAGCGAACTTTAAAGCTGGGAATGCCACGTCTTAACCTCAAAATGCTTGGTTCTTGAGCCATGTAGTTAGAATTAAATCTAATTCCAATGCCACATTTTAAACCAACCAGGGTACTACCCAGCAGATGCCTAAATCACTGCTCTGAGAGCAACCAGCCTCTGAGGCTTGATTTCAGTTATATCCTGAGATAAGAAAGTCTTTTCCTGGACAGACCAGCTTCCTCACTAGAATGGAGGCTGTGGTGATTTGTGTCACGTATTGTTTTCTTTCTTAAAAATAATGCAGATCTAAATCTTTACAAAGGGAAGCAGAACATCTCGTGTCCTCCTTGCCTTCTGAAGTTGATGCAGGAGGACAAGGCAATCCTGATGCATACTTTTCACTACATTTGACCCATTTGCTCTTGTAACTCTTTCTGTTCCCTTTCCTGGATAGGAAAAAAACCCCAGTTGCCAGCCTAGAAATTTATCCAGGCATTATCCTCACTATTAACAAGGCAGGAGTGGAGACTGTAGGAGCTTTAAAAAGACTGGTCAGAGCATCCTCTGACTAGTGAAGCCGAGGCTGACCATAGGGAGATGGCACAGTTTTCAGTATTATTTATTATTTTTAGTCTAGGGGATTCACTTGCCACAGATGTTTTAAACCTTACAGATCTGCAACTCCTTCTGTACTCAGGAAGTGTTCCTGGATAAACCTCGACTCAGCCAGTCAGTTGTACAGGTGGTTCATCATGGACATCTCCTTTGGCCCAATGTTTTTAGGTCAAGAACATGTCAGGTCTCTTAAGACCTTGCTTCAAACTGAGATCCTGCAGCTGTCTCCTCCTCTTTGACCTGGGAAGCCTGTGTTGCTCCTGCAGCCTTCCTGCACATGCAGTGTGCTGGCTGCACCCAGTGATGGGTAAGGGCTGCACAGGGAACAAATAACATATAAATAATTGTGCAAACTTGGTGGTCCAGCTGCTCCTCTTCCTGCCAACTTGGGGCTCTTCCGTGTGGTCAGCGCTTTCATCTAGATTAGTTTTAATTGAGTCAGGGGATGAGATTTCTATCCTTTTGTGCTTGACTTTTCTGCTTAGCTTTGTAGACCTGACAGATAAGCTCCTGCCTAGAGACAACCACAAGTCCTGAGAGAGGAGAGCCACAGTGCTGGTCAGCTGTTTGTGATGCTGCACAGAACAGACACCGAGCTGTTTGCACTGAGAATTAAGGAGCATCGCTGGCACAGTGAAACCTCTTGACCCATATAAAACCACTGCAACCAGAGGGTCGCATCCTACAGGAAGATGCGTGGCTAGGGCAGCCTGCGGCCTCATCCCATTTAATAGACCTTGAGAATGTTCCTCTGTACTCCAAAGTAATGGTAAAGGCTGAAAAAGTGCTGCTGTCACCAAAAGACATAGCAAAAAATACATCCGCTCACTCCTCTGTTAGTAAAGATGATAGGTAGACAATCTTCCTTACTGCAGGCTTCCCAGTTAAAACCCAAGATAACTTGTCCTTTATGTAAACTTCCCTTGAGCTAACTCAGCTCAGGCAAGCTTTGTGAACATCTTTGTTTTGTGAGATTTTCTTCCCTCCCCAGAAGGAACTTATTTTCTAGATAATGATCACTTTAAGGCAAATTCCGTAGTTTCATCCCACGCTTGCACATTATATACAAGGGCCGTGGTCCCTCATTTGGGTTGCCAGTCCCTAATGCAGCCCAAAGAAATAAATATCAATGGCAGAACTGAAATGGGGTGCTCAGAGGGAAAGAAGATAAAGGATCTCTCATGTCTTTGCACAAGGACAAGCAGCCTGGTCCTAGGACAAGTGCTTCATTAACTTTTGAGCATAGCTGTGCTTCAAGAAAACCATATACCTAGGGAGGGTCTAGCTTCATCTGGAATTCCGCTGTGTTTACTCTGTTCCCTATGCACAATGGACGCAGCTTGGTCTAAGGAAAAGGACTGAAATTATCTGCCAGGGCAATCCTTTACCAATGATGGATCTACAGCCTTTTTATAAGTCACATCAACCTGTCTGTGGGGACTCCTGGTCACCTTCTGGTTCATTCCCTACTACGTACTGCAGAAGCACCATGACTCATCATCATGATAATGACTATGTGGCACTAAAGTACATAACAATATATTATTATTATTATTTTTTGCTAAGATGTTAGCATGTCTGTTTATCTCTCCTACGCCTGACTTTTAATTCTGTGTAAACATACATAGAGATGTAATTTTTTTTTGTACAGTTTCACACTTCAACATGGCATATTTTCATCAAACTGCTCCAGATATCACTAACTTGTGCATGCAGACAGGGTGGTAATTACATGAGAGCATCCAAGTCTTCTGGGAAAACATTTTCAGGAGGTTTGGTTTAGTTATAGAGGAGAAGAGGATGATTTATTTGCTACTGAAACTAGTGTGATTTGCTGGAGAAAAAAAATCAATGTAGGTTCATAGGAAGATGACCAAAGTGACCCAAGGCAGTGGAAGCAGTAGTAATGTGTGAAATATTTTCAAAGGATAAATTAAGATTTAAGGCTCAAAGTGTCCTTTTAGTGCTCATTGAGTGTTTTGTACCTACTGTATCACTAAGCATTCAGAGGTGTGAGCAGTGATCAATGGAGCCAAGACACTGGGTAGTGCATCACTCAGATATTCACTAACAGCATGGGTCAATAGATAGCACTGAGCAGTTTTATATATAGCGCATAATAGAAAACACACTTACAAAAGTAATTCCAGATGTAAAAAAAATGGAAAATATTAATCTGTACACAGAAGTGTTTTGTGCCCTCCTCCCCTCCTCTTTTTGTTTTGAATAATACTCTAAGGACCGATATGCTTCCAGTGGAGAAATATGTCACCAGGTTGTTTCCAGCCACTGCTAATCAGCAAGTTTGACACACATTTGATGTTAAGAGCCAGGGCTGTGGCTGGTGCCCAGGTTGAGCAGCTGCCAGCGGTTCTGCCTGAGCTGCAGCAGCTTGATGGGGTTGGTGCTGGGTGGACATCATCCCCCAAGAGGGTTTCACAGGAAGGACAGGGCCAGATGCTGAGCACATTCAAATGACAAGTAGCTGACTCATCCTCAGCGATGCCAAGTGTTTTCCGAAACAGGTCCTGGTTGCAACACTCTAGCTTGACCATTTCTGTTCCTGCTTTGTTCCAGAGCACACGCTGTGCTGCGCAGGGCAGAGCTAGGACTACAGGACTGGGACATCTCCCATGGACTCTGATCGCAAGCCAAGATGGGCATGGAGCACAAAGGGGTCCTGCGTACCTTCTCTTGCCCTCACAGCTCCTGATGCTGAGTGCTTGCCTGTCTGGTAAGGACTCAGACTAAGAGTAGCCCCATTCCATGTTCCAGCAAGGAAAACAGCCTCCAGGACACATAGCCTGAGCTCTCATACTCCCATTCATTTCTGAGTAATTTGCATCGCCTGTATTGGGAATACTTTGCCTGTCAGCACAGAAAGATCAGGTTCTCTCTCCATCAGGACACCTTGTGACATAATAATGATGGACATTCTGTAATCTCTACATGGAATGAACCTGGAATAAACACCTTGACTTCAGCCTGACTTTGTACCAGAAGCCTCTGCCTTTTAAGAGATGGGAAAGATGTTCCCTGCTGGAAGAGACAGTAGCTCTTTAATACCATGCAGAATCGATGCTGAGGAGTTAAGGATGGCAAGCAAGGAGAAAGCCTGATGCAGCGTCTGCAAACTCAGCATCTGGATCCAACACCCCTGAGCCCTAAGCTCCCAATTCAATACCTATTTTGGAGCAGTCTTCTGCCATGTATGCAATCAGCTGTGCTGAAGAGAGGGACTAAGAAAGGGAGGACACAGCCCAGCACCTTCAGATTTGTGGATTCCCCTGAGAGTTGCCATCAACACTCCCAGAGCATTTCAGAAAGCATCTTCCACAGTGTAAGTCAAAGCAGACTCAGTGCTTTTCTCCAACCCTCCCTGCCTTGGTTGTCATCCAAGTGAAAACCTCAGGGACTGTATCGCTGCCCCCAACAGGGTTGCAAAGCAGACCACTTCAGACAGTGGGTTTTTTTCATTTCTTTCCCCATCTTTCTACTTCAGAATTGCAGAAGGCAGCAGAAGTTACCTTCCAAATTTATTTTCTAGGGTGCTTCCAATGCTGGGGGGTGTGTGTGCACACAAAGCAAGTACTGTGTCTGACTGCAAGTCCCCTAAACCATCCATGTCCCATTGAGTACTGCATTTCACTGGGAAATGAGAATGTCTGGTGGTACACAAGCACACACATGGTAGCCATGTGTTGAGATGAGGGGTATCTTCACAAAGCCCTAGTTGGGGATAGCCAGGAGATATATACCACCCACACAGACCAAGGGCAAAACTGATTTTTGAAGGTGGAAAGAGCTCAGTCCATGCTACTTTCTCTAGGACATGGACTGAGTTTCAGCTTCAGATTTTGTGCTGACTTTTCAAGCTGCTCACTTGATGCAGCAGCTTTCCACTCCTGGCTTTTCCTACATAAACCCAGCATGCAGGTAGCAAGGTCAGCCTGTTGCTGCTCTGCTATCTGCAAAGCACTTTCCAGTGTGAAATATTTCAGCCTGGATGGACTGGACGCCAACACTGTTTGCAGCATGTGTGGTACAGCTGCAGCCACGTTCAGTCCCACGCGGTCAGGAAACCCAAACAAGGGCGGATTTATTTTGGTTGGGAGATCTGGGAACTTCTAAGAAGGAGAAAAAAAATTATAATCTAAACACACAGCCTTGAGCCTTGTGGGCTGGCAAGCCCAACAGCTATTGTCAAAATGTTACGTGTTACACGTGGAAGTGTATGGAGAAAGGATTTCTGTAGCCAAAATGGGAATATCAAGCTCTTTTTGGTTTGTGGTTTTCTAGGAGAATTTCAGTGGATGCTTTTACAGTGGATTTAAGTAAAAAAAAGGGGTCAACTTGCCTTTGCTTTCCTTTTTTTCTGCCCTCAAGGACTTTTTCCAAAGATTAGCACATCATGTCACACCCCCCCCCGAGAAGATAGAGGGTGAAAAAGGCATTTTGCTACCCACCAGTGATTTTTTTTTCATGAGAGCAGGACGCAGCAACTGTTTAACATTGTGTGAAAACCTCACACAGCAGCTCAGGACAAGAGCAGAAGGGTAGTATATGTGCTAGCAAAGGAGCCAGAGGGGGTTGTAAGCAAGGACATTGTTGAACGTACTGGAAATCAGATGGTCCCTGCTCCTCTGGTTGCACCCAGGGCACATGTATGGTGCTATGGAGAAGTAAAACACAATCACAAAGCAGGAACACACTGGGATGTGGAGGCACACCGGGCTCTTTTTCTACTTATTTTGGCAGGCAGCCTTCTGGAGCCATACATAGACAAGGAATAAACCTCAATGCTCCCATCAACCTGCAAGGAGGTGGAGTGCTAAGGGGACTTGGAGCAGAGAGAGGCAGGATCAAATCCTACGTGTTTACAACTCATCAACATGAAAGTGCTCCAGGAAGCTCGAAGCTGATCAAACATACGGTCGGGGCATCTTCTCAGTGTCAGATCAGAGAGAAAATCAAAGTCGTTTTTGGTCCTTGATGGGATTCAACTCCAGAGCAGATGACAGGGGCTTCAATGCATTGTATAGCCCCAGAATTTTTTTTGTGGTTTCACAGGAAATGGCACAAATTGAGATTTCCAGGAGTGCTGGGGATTAAGTTGTTAAAATCTGGGAGGAGAAATATCAGTGGATGTTGTCAGCTGGAGTGGTTCCCAAGGCCATGCTGGGCAATCCACTGCTGCTTTAGTGAACTGTCAGGTCTGGGAGAGGCCAGGACAAACTGGGATTTGGAGCTGGGGGAAACCAGCAAGCAATTTAGGAGCTGGACTCGATGATTGTTGTGGGTCCCTTCCAACTCAGGTAATTTTGTGATTCTGTGACTGTGTAATTCAGTTGCAGCTTAACCTTGTCAGACCTTGCTGCCTGCTGGGCTGCCACGCTCGGCTTGCACTGGGGCCGCAGGGCAGTCAGCATCTCCAGCCACTGGAAGGAAGGAGCAAACCAGCAAGAATGACTGGACACTGACATTGCTGAGTGACCTTGGGATCTAGCTGCATACCCAAGCACACTCCATGCTGTCACGAAGCATGGGGAGCCCAGGAAGCCACTGTCACCTACTCTTAAAACTCCCCCAGTAGCACTGTCTGCCCCCAGTTCTACAAGAGATGGGGCATTTGCAGGATGGCTCCCAGGTAGATGGGAGATTTTAGGTGCAGGTCAGGGGCACAAGAAATCTGACCACCTCAGACTTAAGAGTGTTTTGAATGAGTCATCCAAGGTCACTGACAACTGAGTGTGATTGTGGCCCCATGTCTGACAGCAGCCTTTGCCTGTCCCAACAATCCAGCCTGCTCCTTAGCTCACAAGAAGTGGGTCACATTGTGCCTTACTGCATCTTCAGGGGAAAACACTAAGCCCTGACCCAAGATTTTGTTGGTGTTGGATGAACACGCTCCTTTTATACCTTTCTTTTGTGTCTCACCCCTGTCACAATGCACAACCCTTCCTTCTCCTTCACAGTCCTACCATACTGGGACCTGAAAATTCGGTCACTCCCCACCCCCTTTCAAACTATCCCTAATAATTTTTCTCCCTCATCCATACCATACAATATTATTTTGTCTTTGCTGTCTGTTAAGCTGCATTCAAAGCTTTTGCTGTTATTCATACAGCAACCAATGTAGCAACAAAGGGGATATGTAAGACTGTAATTACCTGTGATATGTGGGGCAGGCCTCCTTGACTTGGAAGGTCTCTCCCAGTCCTGTGTCCATACTAACAACACCCAATGAACTAATCAAACCTCTTGGCTTGGCTAAACAATTTGACATGATCTCTAAAGAAGACGCTCTCTGCACCAAGTTGACACTGCATCACTGTACGGCCCCGAGTGACTCAACACTGTGACCACAGGTATCAACAAATATCGACTTGCTTTTTTAACACAATAAACAGTTCAGATGCATGGCAATGGGGCCACCAGAAATTATCAGTCAGAAGAAACAGGTAGCTTGACACAATGCATTGTGATGTGGCTGAGATCTCCTATTTCTAGCCTGGGCCTTTAAAACAAAAATTCACCTAAGAATGAAATGTTTATTTTATGTGTGCATAAATCCACATGCTCTGCCTCACTGGCACACCTATCCCCACTGCAGGACTGATTTGGATAGGGCCACTTGCAATGCAAAGGATGTCCGATGCCAACTCCTTCAGCCTGTTTAGTCCTCAGAGAGACACAGCTGAGCTTAACAGCAGCATGAGATGGTGCTGAGCTGAACACCCTTCAAAATATCCCCTCTCCTTACCTCCTCGTACCTTCTGCCACACTTCCCCTTGTTCAGCAGCCCAGCAGGGCTGTGAAAACTGCCCCATGAGCAGCTCTCCCTCCTGTGGCACATGGCATGAATCCACCTGACACTAGTGCTTAAAACCACATTAAAATATATATATATTTGGAAAAGAACAAGCTATCAATAACTGGCACCAGGAAGGTCAGGACAAGCAGCTCGGAGCCACTCTGCTGAGCCGGTGCACCGTTGCCGGGCCAGGGTTATCATTGTGGGTTCAACGAAGGCAGCAGCCCTCCTGCTGGGCCCTCTGCCATCGCTGCAAGGAGAAAGGGGATCAGTGTGAGAGTTTTGGCTCCATCGAGAGCTCTCTGGTGCCTGGCATGCAATTCTCAGCAGGGAAAACAGCACACACCCCCACACTGGTCACAGATCTCTCCATGCAAGGACAGGGGGATGCTCATCAGACCCAGGGGGGCAATCTAGAGGGAGCTGAGTCGGAGATGTCCCAGTATACAGCTGGTACTGGGCAGAGTTTGGATTCAGTCTCCCTTCATACCTGAGGCATGGGAAAGCCCAGTTCAGCCGTGCCCATAAAGTGCGGCGCGCAGGCACAGGCACCACACCCCCTTCCTGGCAGAAAGGGCGAGCGATGCTGGCGTTTTTGTTCAGGACAATGTTTTAAAATCCCAAATCCAATCCAACAAGCTGGGAATTTAGCTTTCCCTGTGACCTGGCTTGCCTGGGCGAGGAGATTTGCTAGCTCACTCCCGCATCTGTGCGCGTTGTATTGCTAAACCACTGCCAGGGCTATTATTAGAAACAATTGCTTCTCCTGGAAATTTTATATAGAGGCTTGAAACAACTTTTCTCGTGCCCTCCCCAGCAGCCAGCAGGCTAACAATACAGCCAAGAAGCCCTCCTTACACAGAGCATGTCTGCAAGGCATGCAGATACACCCAGACAGGCAGAGTTTGGAAATGGAGCTATTTATTTGTCTGTTCTAGCCCTGGATCTGTAGCAACTTTTCTACCCCTGATACAGGAAAAGGTGCACAGGGGAAGGGGAAACCAGACCAGGGTCTTTACCCTTTTGAGAAGCCCCCGGCTGAGCATTAAACTTGCTGCAGCCATTTGGAAAGGGAAGGAGCAAGCAGTCCATCTTAGTGGGGACCAGCATCCAGATTGCTGGGGTTGGGGGGGGAAGAAATCACAGCCCCAGCTTCTCTCCCCCACACCCTCTCCTTCCCTCTAGTGCGGGAAAAAAACCCCAACCAAACCACAAAAAAAGAAATAAACAAAAAAACCCCAAACAAACAAAAAATCAAACGAAGCCGCTGAGGCTGTCTCCGTTAAAATCAGGATTTTGGGGAGGGTTCTGGTTTTGGGAAGGGCAGAGAAAGCAGATGCTGCCCCCATTTCTCCTTAAAATAAATGGAGGGAGGGGGGCGTGGAGCAGCCCCGCACACTGCGGCTGAGCTCTCCCCGCTGGAAGGGGAGCCCCGGCCCTCCTCCCTCCCCTCGGCAGACAAAGACCCCGTTACCTTCTCCCGCTCCCTCGGCGGCTCCTCAGCTCCGAGCCCGGGGCGAGCGCATCCCCGCTGGACCAGTGCCGGGAGGCCGCGGCTCTACCGCCCCGCATCCATCCCGCGGCTCCGCAGGGGGATGCGCGGCCCTTCCCTCCGCTCCCGCCGGCTCCCCAGGCGCTCCTAGGGCGGCCCCATGCTCCGTGCCGGGATGCTGTAACCCTCCTTCCCCCCCCCCCCACCTTCTTCTTCCCTTTCCCCCTCCCGCCGGCCCCCACCGCCCGGCTCCTGCGCGGCCGCCGCGCTGCGAGGCTGGAGCCGGGGAGGGAGGAGGAGGAGGAGGAGGGGGAGGAAGGAGGAGGAAGAGGAGGAGGGCAGCGAGCAGCAGTTGGCGCTGGGTCATGTGAAACAGATGAACCCGGCTCGGGCCTGCCAACATCTGGGCTCCCTGTCGCCTCTGGGAGGATGATGAAGAGATAGATCATTGTATCTCTTGGTTGGAAAAGACCTTTGAGATCATCGAGTCCAGCTGTACCCGGCCACTACTAAACCGTATCCCCGAGCACCTCATCTACCTGTCTTTCAAACCCCTCCAGGGATGGTGACTCAACCACCTCCCTGGGTAGCCTCTGCCAGTGCTCAATAACCCTTTCGGGGAAGATCTTTTTCCTGATATCTAACCTGAACTCCCTCATCGCAATTTGAAACCATTTCTTCTCATCCTATCACCTATCACTTGGAAGAGACCAAAACCCACCTCGCTACAACCACCTTTCAGGTAGCTGTAGGCAGGGATGGAAGGATGGAGGGGCAAAAGCTGCAGGGATGGAGTCATTCATACCCCCTCGACTCACACGTGCACACCTTGAGATGATAACGGAGAGGGGTGAGAGCAGTAGGGATGCTCCAAGTGCTCATGCAGCCCCCGCAGCACCTTCCCTGGAGGTGTTTAAGGATGGTGGATGAGGTGCTGAGGGGCATGGTTTAGTATATGATAGGTTTCTATGTTTCTAAGAGGATCCTAGGCACCCATGGACCTGGGCAGGCAGAGCAGCTGCAGCCCCGGTGCTGGCGGGCACCCCTGATTTTCCTTCTTTCCCCAGCTAGGAGAAGGGTGCAGCTTGCAGTGGTGTAAATGTGCACCTGGCAGCGGAGGATGCTACCTGGGAATAAAGCATCCTTACAGACTGCACTAGTCTCGGTGCAAGGGTATTGTTATTAAATAATTAAATCAGTCAAGAAGGACAATGTGTGTGAGCCTCCAAAAAATGCTGATTTATTTGTTTAAACAAGCACAGCACAAAGCACCCGCACCATGACTCCTGTGGTTAGGTCTTTGACTTGCTGCCATTGCTTTACCTCCTCAACAGCATTTTCTTTTTTTGTGCCTGGGTTTATTCCCACTAGGCAAAACCGTGATGTTGCTCTTGTGCCGTGCTGTGGCACAGACTGGGTAGGCAGAGGTCTGCTTTGGGAGGGGAGGTGTGGTGATGAGCCCTTTCCTTCATTTGTTCTCACTCGGCATTTATGCCACTGTGAGTCTGCTCGTGGCGAGGATGGAAATGGGGCTTACATGGGAAATAGGAAATTTCCTCTTTGCCCTCTAGGAAGATGACAAAGTTACACTCCTAGTGTGTGGGGGGTGAATGGGATGATTTTAATGGGGGATGTTTCTGGTTTTGGTCTGCTGTCAGGCTGAAAACCAAGACCGTGCCAGCATGGAGATGCCATGAGCCTTGATGTCCTCTACTCTATGTTGGGCCTGGGAGCTGGCAGCCTGCAAAGTTCTTTTGGGTACAACAGGTAAATATTAGAGCATGAGCATAGTTCCCTCTCCTATGTTTAAAGGCGAAAAGATTATAAAAATGGAGCTGCACATGCAGCCACAGGCAGGTTCACCCATCCAGTTCTTTCCACCCACCGGGCTGGTTTTGATTAATGAGATAAATATAAAGGCAGTTCTGGTCCCTGGCTGCTGAAGGTTAAGAGCAAAAGGCTGAAGTGTCCCAAGTCAGTCCTGGAGACAATCTCAAGGTCAGGGCACAGAGACAAGAAGCTGAATAGGTACCATTTCTGTTCCAGGAAAAGCAGAAGAACCACGGCTGCATTGCAAAGGTAGATATAACCTGTTGGGGTTTTCAATCTGCATTTAACCTATGTCTAGTTCCAGCTGCTGAAGTACCCCCAAGGAAGAGACTACCAAAACACAAACTTCAAAACCTCCTGGAATTTTAAACCCATAGTTTCAGAGATGGGTAAAACTTCAAGTAGCCTCCTACATACTGCTGTGCCATTTTCTTTCAATGGAAGTCACAACATAACTCAAGCAGGTTCTGCCACCTTCATGCGAAGAGGAGTACGCAAACCCAAAACCCCAGCTGCAATTCAGCCCTGCTCCTGAACTCTACTCAAGACCAGCAGTGAAAAATCCCAGGCTGTCTTACTAAAATGGAAGGGGAAGCTGTTTCAAAGGTGCACTCACCATGGAGATACCTCCTTGTGCTTATTCCTCTGTGGAATTCCTCTGACTTTGCCTTTGAGGTAGGAAGATCCTTTGAATAAAACTCTAAGGCAATTTCCCCACCCATCACTGTATGGCACACGTTGGTCTTCAGGGTAACTCATCTACTCTTGACAGGATCTGCCTCCAAACCTAGAGCAGAGCCAGGGTGCCATGCAGCATTATTCAGCTAGTGATAAAAGAGCTCATATGGTGGGTTAAAGAAGTGAAAACAGAGACTGGAAACCTCTAACTTGAAAGAAATTTCATTCATAGCAGCAAATACTGAAAAGCAAGGCTTATTCTGCCCAGAATTGCAATTTTCAGCTTTCATTGCAGGTGTGGGGAGTTTTGTTTGCCTTAGCTTGAAATTACAGACTCCTCACAACGGTTCAGTCTCTTCTCTTGGCACAAAGCTTAGATAAACAGGCAGGGGTTTTGGACTAGTCTGGAGACAGCAGGAAAGCATCCTTTCTTATGCCCCATATTATGGTGGGGTTGCCTTCCAGACACCTAATGGTGTCCTCCAAGGTCTTTGGAGCTTCAGTTGGTTTATGTCACAGGGAAGCACCTGAGTCACAGACTGATTGACTAACAGGTGTAATACCATGGAAACTGTCCAGAATAGAAATGGATGGGGAGCTCCTTGGTTTCTGTGGTGCAATGTTTCAACACCTCAGTGGTCTTCAAGCCCCACCATGCGGAAAGGGAGGCTGAATCATCACACTTGAAGCCACAACTACATCCTCCTCACATCCTTTGTGAGGACATGACCTTTTCTACCCATCCTGGACCACAAGCACAGCACTCTGCCAAAAGAAAGTGCAATATGTTTTGGTACAAAGGATTAACGTCTTCTGCAAAGGTGAGAGATAGTCCTGCTACATTTCCTTAATCTTCTAATTCAAGATGCAACATTTGTAATAAAAACAAACTACTGGTCTGAGTGAAGATAACATCCTCTAGGTATCTGCAGATAACAGAGAATTTAGAAATGGGGATTGTTTCTCATAACATGAAAAGGCAGTGGAGCATTGTCCCTGCCAAGAGTTGATGATAAAAGCTGAACCAGAAAGAGTTGTTTTACCACAGAACTAGACAAGGAATTTGCTCCAGAACTTCCCACCGGTTCATTGCACACCTTCTTCCTTCGAACACCCTGGCCACACATGGGGTGATTCCCGGGTAACAGGGTGGTAGCCTGAGCTACACCTGCAGTGGGATGGAAGAGAGGGTCTGTGGAGGGTATAGACTAACATTTGCCAGATCTTTAATTTGGGGTCTATAAATAGAGAAACAGAAGCTCTCAGAGTGGCTGCAGACATTAACATTAAGAAAACACATCCAGAGTGGAAAAATGCAGAACGCTGTCCATGGCAAAGCCTCCAAGAGGAAAAGCATTCTTTTGGGATCCTTATCCTTCCTTTCAGCCTTGCCCATTTCAGGTAAATCAGTAAGCTGGCACTGCAGAGGGTGTTAAAAGCCTCTTGGATGAAGAGTAACTGTTGTCTGCAGTTACACAGCATCACTTGCAAAGCTCTGCAGCCACAGTTAACTGAGCCCTCCAGCACTCCCATGATGTCGAGGAGAGCTGCCAGCCTCATTTCACAGATGGGCAAGCACACATGAGTTCAAAATGGCACTCAGGGCTCTCTGATGTGTGGGAAATCAAGCTAATAAATGGGTTTTGGTTTGTTTTTTTTTTTGGGGGGGGCGTGGGGTGGCACCAGTCCATGGGATAGGATAGATGTATACACTACAGGGAGTGTCACCTGATGTGCCATCCATACCTGGTACACTTTGGATGGCTGTTTAGATGCTGGTAGATATGAGGTCACTGAGACTTGGACCACTAGTCCAGGGAAGACACCAAAGCCTAATGGATTATTGTATTGCATACAGGACTTGCTGCTGGCTCAGTGAAAGGGCTGCAGAGACCCCTACCAACTTCATTGAAGCCTGCAGAAGGATGGCTGCATTGCAATGAAGAGGCTATGCCTTGTGCCACCCAGCAATCAGATTTCCTCAATAGCATCCTTTCAGGAAAAATGAACNGGTGCCACCCAGTTTGCTATTCCCTTCTTCCTCACCCAGACATGCATGCAGCAATTCAGATTTCCTCAACAGCATCCTTTCAGGAAAAATGAACCCACCGTTCCCCTCATGCACATTCCTCTCTAAATTTCCTAGTTAAAACTCAGCAGCAGGAGTAATTTCACAAGGTCTCTGGAGTTGTCAATACCCCAACAATATGGACTAGTCTAGAGGCAGCAAAGCTGCTGTCATTGCAATGATTAGAAGTAGGTGATAGAGATGTCTCTTCCAAGAGGATTCATGTCATGGCAAGTCCCAAAAAGAGAACACTAACCCAAATATTTAATTTTGACCTACGCAGAGGGAAGCCTCCAGCAACCAGATGCCTTTGCGTCAAAATAGCAACACACTGTTTCTTTTTTATTTGTTCCTGATAACAAAGCCAGAAAGAAACATGGTGGCCTTGTCCTGGAGAACTGCTGTTGACAATTAATTTCCACACTCGTTAGCAAAGATTGAAGTATCCAAATACTTTACAGGGAACATGGTGATAGGACTCTGAGTGCCATCAAAATGTGTGAGCTGTTACATGAACATTTCTAGTATTTTCAGAAAAGCTTAATGAATATTGTCTATCCCAGATCTGCATTAATTAGCACTAACGTGTTGGAGGAGTTGTCATGTCATGAAGTAATATTCACACTTACACAATGATTTGCATCCATAAGTTGTGCAGTGCTTTACAGAAGGCAATGTCATTTCCCCCATATAATACATCTGAGACCTGTGGATGATGAGAGAAAAGCCTTCAAAGAATATTTAGGATATGCTAAAGGTATCTAACTGTTTACCTCCCTGTGGGACATGTTTAACTAACTCCCATTCATTGCACAACTCATAATATTTGAGTGGCAGTAAAAGATTAAAAAGCCCCCCAGTTTAAGAAACAGCATGGACCTTAGTAACTTGGGAACTAAAATACATTTTCAGAGATGATATAATCTGTTAGGCACATGAATCTCACTGTAAATCAATGCAACTGACTTATTCTAACTATGATAAGGGTCAACCAGCCCTAGAAAATGAATTGTCAGGTTAGCCAATGGGTTAATTAATGTGAGTCTTCTGGAACTCATGGTATAGCACTATCTTGTCTGTTCATGAGCTCTAATGTAGGTTGGCTGGAGAAGAAGCAAGTGTCTGCATCTCTTTTCAGCTGAGACAGTCTGTATCCTCCATGCAACAAATATATCTCGATGCTGGGAAGTAGAAAGGGGACTGATATGACCCAACTGATCACTCAAGCCTCCAGACTGCTCTTAGCCACTCCATGGACCATGGCCAGCATGGAGATAAAGATGAAAGATTGTGTATACCACTACCAAACCTGTCCCCATCATCTCATTTTCCCTCTATAGCAGGTTAGGATGAACTGCATCCTCGAGATAATTCATGCTGAGAACTTTGGGAACCACAGGGAGCTCATTCAGAAATGTAAAATGCATTTGCTAAGGAGCAGTACCTGACTCTTAAGTGGATTCAGACCTGGAAACAATTTAGGGGATAGAGCACATGAAATACCACCTGTCATGGTGCATAGGAAGATCTCCAAGTTTGCTAAGTGAACCATGAAATGTTTCTGTTTAAGTCTTGCTTAGAAACATTTCACTTTGGAGGTGAACCATGGGTGTTACTTCCCATGCCACGCTTTCATTAATTTCCAGCACAATCCCTTAAGTAATTGGGGCGTAAAAGGAAGGGGGAAAAGTAGGCCTTGAGCTTTGGGCAAAATAAGCCTTTAGGATGTCTGATTAATTTTCACACAGACCCGACTTAAGGGATCTCTGAGAGCTGAAGAGAGAACTAAATGGACTTTGACATTCCCACAGAGATGGTGCAATAAATCCTCCCTTCATTAGGTGAAGAAAGTGTATGCTGGCAGGACCATTACGCAGGCACCTTGTCCTTGGATGCTGCAGTTGACTGGCACTGGTGAAAGTCATCCAAAAGCCTTCTTGGATGACAAAAGGCAGCACAGGTAATTGTGATGGACATCAAGTGAGTCAACTGAGAGGCTGAGCCCAGAAACCTGCCTCCTGTTAAGAAAATCTACATGTACCTCTTGCATGGACCTATATAATGAGGTACTTTCTTTTGTATAGAAGAATAAAACAAACTGGTTCTCATTTGTTTGGCTTTTTGTACTGAAGCAGACTTTGTACTTTGCATGATGTCAGATATGAAGAATTTTTTTTTGTAGTTTTACACTGCCTTCTACTGAGGATTGCAAAACTTACACCGCTTGGGAAAGCTTTCTACTTCAAAGGGTGCCACATTTTACAGAAAATCCAGAGAATGTTCCAAAATGACATCAAAATAATTATTAACAGCTTTTGCTAAATAAACTTTACAAAATAAAAAGCCAGTTAGGCAATGCTTTCATTATATCACTGCAACAATAAAAAAAAGGCTCACGAGATACTAAAGTAACACAGCCAAATGACAATTTTAACAACTGAAAAAAAGGTACTGTTAACTTGCTTCTCAATTTCTGTCACTTTTCAGTCATATTTTTCTATTTCCTGAAATGCTTTTCTCTCCTCTGTTGCTTGCCTACAAAACTAAAACAGAGAAACCTCCTGGCTGTAGTAGGAAATAGTTGGTCTAGCCAAAGGTCTTCAGTTATTAGTAGGGGGCAGCCTTATTTCAGATGCTGGTGTGATTTCTAAAGTAACCTTTTCTTGTTATTGAAACTTTTCACTGTCTCTATGAGGCAAGATCGTTACCTAAGTCGAACAGATGGGAAAATGGACTCATAGAGAGATCAATTTACCTGGGTAAGATCCCGTACCAAACTGGGGAGAGAGACATCTGGGAATAAATTGTAAACCTTGTCACACCAAAGCCTTTGTGCTAACTCAAGACCCCTGTTCTTCCTCCAGCTAATGAATCAGTGATTAACAGAGGCTGCTCCATTTCTGACAGTTTAATCGGCAATTTCTACTTTACACTTTGGTTCACTTTGGCTCTTTTAATCTTTATGAGGCAATCCTTGCAAAGAGAGGAAGCAAACAGAAAATAAATCTTGGAGCAAGTAAACCCTTATGTTATAAAAGTGCAATGAATAGATCTTATTTGCCAGAACATATTTATCTGACCAATAATCTTTGCAGTTAGGCCAAGTCAATTGCTTTAATAACAAACACACAAATTACATTTAATGTGAACACATTTAAAATGGGCTCAGCATCTTCTAAATAAACTTAGCAGTAGTCATAATGGTGCTCTGCTAGAGCCAAAGGCTCAGTGTTACTTGATTTATTGTTTAACTCGAGTCTAATTGCTGTGTATCTGATGTCTCTGGGAGCATGGGCTTCTATCTCTCGTCTGAACATGATTTCCTTTTCATTACTGAAGCGCACCAGGAATAAAACCCAGCTCTCCTTATACCCTATCCAGGGCGGTCACCATGAGACTATTAACCCTCAGCTAAGAAGATTGAAGTGCTTGATTAATTCACTCCATAACGGTTGCTCATTTCCCCTCTGTATGCGGTGGTGGCCTGGTTTCTTGGCACCCTGTGGTCTGCATGGTTTTTTCTGAGCAGCGGCACTGTCAGGTTTAGCTGTGGTTGCACAGGGCCACACAGACCACAAGCTGCTAGTGACAAGTCCCAGAAAAGGCAGAAGAACATGAGAGTGGCCCATTGATGGGACTTAGCAGTCCTTGCTGACGGCTACTTGGAGTGGGGGAGTATTAGGTAATAATGCCTTCTTTGAGGACTCTCTGTGTCCTTAGCCTAATGGTTATAACAGGCCTTGAGTACACATACGAGTCTGAAGGATAAGTGGCATTGATAATTCCCTCACAAACCAGAGGTGAGAAGCTCAAATTCTTACATCCTGAGGGAGGTCTCAAAGCACAGAGCCCCTGTATGAAGAGGATGAGGGGCTTGCCTACTCACTGTTATTTCAAAAACACTCCCTTTGCAGGAAAGGATGGAGGTGCCTGCCTCCAGGCAGCTTGCTGATTCCTAAACAGTGAGCGTTAAATGTGTAATCCCCACTTTGGGTGTAGTTCTAACAGTACTGCAGAGCTAGGGTTTGCAGGCAAGATGTGAGACTTGGTATTGTAACACCTTTTCCCTTTGAATGCGTTGAGTTCTGAATGTGAGGAGCAGGAGATAATTTTGTCTCTGAAGACTGATCAACCACATCAACCGCTCAACTACCATTACTCTTTGGTGTTCGACTGCAGTTCTGCAGTGTAATTGCAGACTTTGGACTACAGAAAACTACTTTGCCTGTCTCTAGGATGGAGAAGGATGGGTTTATGCTAGGGTCTGTTCTCTTCTACCTACTTCTCAGTGACATTTTGCCTCACACTATCCCTCTATTTTTACCAATAACGTGACTTTGTTCCTAATACATTTCGCTCTCTCCTGGGAGGACTGTGAAGTGTAACTAACCCTTTAAGCTCTGACAGGTTAATATAGACTTTGGACGTAACACGTAGGTTAACTCTTACATTTTGCAGCTCCTTGGGCTTGATTTATTTTAAAAAGGAGGAGAAGTTATGTTCAGACAGCTACAGCAGCATACTCCACCAGTCAGATAGGATACATGGTGATCAAGCTATACAACAAACTGACTAATGTTTGGCTTTTGGATTTGCAGGAACTCTGCAATGGTGACTGCAATCTTTGTTTATAAGATTTTAAGTACATTGAAAACAATTTCAGATTAAGTGTGTTGGGAGGGTTATTATTAAAGCAATTGAATAGGCTTAAATGGAGTCATGGTTGGTCAAATATGTATTTTCAAGCACAACAAGGATTTCCGTGACAGTTGTAATGGAAGGCTACATGGGAGAAGGAGAGGAAATAAACCCTAAATCCTCTGTGATCCCTGATATTTGCAACATCACTGCTTAGCTTCATGGTGCAACTAAACTGCACCTTCCAAAAAGGAACAAACATTTGTGAGCAGTTGACTGCATTCATACATTATCCTTTCAACATTCAATCTATAATGAGGGAAACTAGCAATAAAAGGATCCTCTATGCCTTCTCTGCAAATAGTTTGGGAGCCTCCACTGTGGCTGGGGAATACATTCTGACCAATGTCCCACCACACCGGGGCTGGCAGGGCTGTGCTGTTCTATGTAGACCATGGCTTGGATGAGTGAGAGTTGCACAGCCCCAGTGGGTTCAGATCATCTCAGAAGGGCAGTGATGCTGTTTCCCAACTGCAGCTAAGGTTCCTAGTTTAGAGCGTTGCTAATTTTCCCATCCCCTGTCTCGCAGGCAGATGCTTCTCTCTCTTGTCCTCCAGAGGTTGCTTTTCTTCAGCGACAGTGACCTTACGATCTGAGAGTGCAAGGCTGCCAAATCTCATGATACATGACATTTTTCTGACAACCTGCTCTTCTGGAATTATTCCAGAATATGAAGGAGAAGACAGCCCAAATCTATGCATTTTATTAATTCCATTATTTTAAGGCAGATTTAATATTTTTGAACCTTAGCAATCTCAAAAATGGAGCATGCTTTGCTGGTTAGAGTCAAGGGAGTAGTTTGATATATTAATTTAAAATTTTTACTGTCTAGTGATGACCATTTATGTATGGAAGATACTGACTTTTCCATTTTATAGTGCCAGTAACCAGTTTTCATGTAGTTACACTGATCCTTGTTTCCTGAGGGACCACTGTGCTTGGAGGGTTCCAAAAGCTCAGCTGCCAGCTACATGTGGAGTGAGGACTGAAATAAATCGGAAATAAATGAGAGGAAAACAGACAAAGCCAATAGTTAAAGGCTCATAGTAGCAACTCCTTTGCAGGAGGAAAAAAAAATTAATTAATGCTCTTTCTCCATAATTTGCTTGGAAACTCAGGCTGAAAAGCTCACCTGGGTGGTCTTGTTTCAAAGGAGCTAAAATAAGAAATGTTTGCTTTGTGCAGAGGGGCCTGGAGAAATGGGCACAAGTTTTTCCCATCTGAAGTGGGAGAAAAGAGTTAAGCGTGGGAGCAGGTGCTGGGAGTCAGAGGTGGGCAAAGAATGGGAAAAATCCTGCCTATAAAACTGATCCTAGAAACCAGCAGTGCTGACATCAACACCTCCATGAGTTTTATGTCACTGATGACACGAGACAAATGACTGGGCTGGGACAACTCTTCTGCTAGGTTAGAGCAGCTTAGTCTTACTTGCCAACTCAAGTGAATTGAACTGGTAAAACACATTAATCAACAAAATTCTACTGTTATTATAATTCTGAAAAATAATTGAGAATGGACAGTCCCCCAACACCTCTCAGTGCCCTGTTTGTCTACAGGTCTTCTCTTATTTTGTAATCACTGTTTTCCTCCTCTTCTCTTTTTATGGTTATTATTATTGTTAGAATTATTTCTGAGCAAATAGAGCATCTTTCTATATGAAACCATGAAGTTATAGTTAAACTCCTAGACGGCAGTATAAATTATTACATGGACTACCCTATAATCTTTGGTCATGTTGTACAGCAAGGTAATTGATTCCCAATTCACTAAAGCTAACTAACACAACTGTAAATCTAATGCTAGAGCAGTGTTTGCTATTAAAAAGTCAACATCTACAACAGTTACTACATTGCAATTACTGGGAAAATGCTGATTTGCTCTAGACTTGGAGCAGGGAGTAATTGTAGCCTCTCTTGAGACCTCGAGTGTGATAATTGGTGGTGAATGATGTTTTTTTTTCCAGTGGTGATCACATAGGTTGTCTCTGCACGCCTATTCCCAGAGCCCTTATAGTATCAACTGATCCTGCAGTCACCAGCGCTGGGCTTGGTACTTCCACCTGCACATGGCCAAAATAAATAAAACTTCTAGGAAGAGCCACAGATTCAGGTTTTGAAATGGTGCAAACCTTCAATAAAGGATTGTGCCAACATAAACCTACAGAAATCTGCCGCTTTCCACTCTGCTTCCAAGGTGAAGGAAGAAATCCCATGAACTCTGAATTCAGACCTCTTGGTTGAAGCCTGCCTAGAAATATGAAAGTTTTTCAAGTCATGTCACTAGATTTTTAATTTCAAGGATGATACAGTGGATATGTGTGAAGTGTGCTCTAGGCTTTGATGATTTAGAGCAACTAGGCCAGCATGTAGCAGCCGCCACTTTGCTCTTCAACCCCACAGGAAAAGTTCTGGAGGTCAGAATATGACTGGTCTCTGTCCTGGTGGCTTTCCATGGTATCACGTCCATGGGAATGAGGAGGTTACAAGACTCACTCCCCACACCAAGGAGAGGGATGGCAAATCTCAAAACTTCAGATAATTCTTTTGGATACAATTCAGAAAGTACCCAGGACTGGGGAGTGGTGATCCCATAACAGGTCTTCTGTTTCTGTCAGGGAAGGAAAACACAACCCTTCAAAGATCATTTCAACAGCAGCTTTCTAAATGCCTTATGTAGGGCTGTGTGAAATATCTGGAGGGAAATCTGGAAGTCTTCCCCTTTCACAGCTTTCGATAGAAGTTTTTTTCCTGCTGATTTCCCCTTACAGAGAAACAAGAAAGCCCAAGCAAATAAACAAGGCAATCCATAGGAAATACCCCATTTCCCTCTCATCCTTTTATTTCCTCAAAACTAAATCCTTAGACTGCTGGATGGCTGGAGACGTCTTGCTGCTTGTGACAGACAGAATTGAGAACCTGCCACAGGCTTTGATACAAAATCAACTTTTTTCCTTCCTCTATACTAGTGAGGGCAACTGATTTCTGCATTACCAATTGGCCAGGGACAAAGTCACATAAATTATTGTGTAGAATTGTAAATGTGATTTTTATACACTCCCTGGAAGAAACAGTAAATAACAACAACAATAATAACTTAGAAAAAATGAGTCATTTCACCCTACAGCTGAATACAAATGAGAGAAGAAGTTAAACACCAGCATCCTCCTCACCATTAGCACCACATGGGCAGAACTCATTGTGCACACTGCTTCGATTGAGGATGGGCACCAACATGGGTGTGAGCTTCTTGGGGCAGCTGCCTGCATGGAGACACCTTCTCTCTTTGCAACACTTAACCCCCAAATTGGGGCAACTGAGAGTGGGTGCTTCAAAACAATCCTAATGAACAGAAGTGGAAAAATAGTCTGGAGGACAGGAAGAGAAAGAAGAAGGGGAAAAAAATCCTGAAAGAAATTCAGATGTAAGGAAAATTTATTTTAAACAGGTCTGTTTAGCAATAACTGTGTTTATATTGCAGTTGAGCAACATTTTACTTGTGCGGTTGTTCATATATCATCGTGCTAATGAGATAATGAGTATCTAGGTGCTTGTATATTAGAAGATGCTTTATTTCCACTGAACAACACAAGTCCTCTGAAAATAAGGTTCAAAGCCCCAAACCAAACAGCTGGGGTGCTTTGGGAATAGTGGTAGGAGGGGGAAAGTGAGTGCTTGGCTCGGTCCTGTCCCTCCCAGAGGCAGCTGGGGTTCTGCAAATCTCTTTATTTTTGGTCTTTCCTGTGCCTATGGACCGACACCTGAGCCTGCCTTTGCTTCGCTCCCAGTGGGTGAATGCTAGACGAGCAGGAAGAGGCCCCTGCCCCGCCTTGGCCTTGGGAAACAAAAGAAAAAAGGAATCTGCATTTACCCCTGATTATCCTGCAATTGTCTGGGACTGCATGGAGAACCACGGCCTGCCTTCTGACCACCCTATCCTGCAGCACGGATCGAAACTCACCCCAAAACTGAATAATTCATGGCAGGATTGATGCCCAGCTGGCACATGCAGGGTGACCAAGGCATTGGGTACTTACAGTGGGACTGCAATGTTAAATACTTGCAGCATGCTTGTTTATTTATGACTTCTTTAGCCTACGGTAACTACAAGCAATAATTGGATTGCACTCAGCATAGCCAGATTGATGTGCTACTTAATAATAAAACCAGGTCCTCTGTTGATAATGGCATCCGTAGAAACTAAAGAGGCTGGGTGAAAAATGCATTCAAGGCGCAGTGCTAGCTCGAAAGCTCACGTGGCTCTTGGTGCAGAGTAGGACCTTTGCCAGATGCAAATTTTTTTAACTGGCAACTGTTAAAACATGCTCTTTGTGGCCCCCTGTGCCTTCAACAGAATATTTACCAACTTCGGCAGGGCTGTTATTTAGCATTTTGACAAAGCACAGCAAACACATTGTATTTTTCCATAGTTTTCTGAAGGTCGTGGCTAACCCTGACTGCAATCTGCAGTGGCCTCTGGTTGCCTCCAAGTAAAAAGGGACATTTTGACTTAATTATAGAGCAGTACTGGGAAGCCTTACTACCCAAAGTCCCTTCTTCATCTGAAGACAGCAGAGGTTAAAGTGATATAAATATGACACATCTTGCCCTCTCCATGCAGCCCTCTAGGGATGGATGTTCATGCAGCTCAGGTGATGGCATAGGAGTAGTTGGCTTGTGCCCTGCTTTCACCCTTATTCAACCAAAAGCCCTAGATCTACTGAAAACAGCCTAAGGACCAGAATTATGGCGACAGCATCTCCAGGACGTGTAAGGATACAAGCCCACTCTGGAGGCATAATCATAACCTGGCTTTCTCTGGATTTTGCCTTTTTTGAGCAGTCATGATGTTCTCGCTCTTCCCTGAGCTCACGGCTGTGGGAAGCACTGGTATCTGAAGTTGTTTGAGGTTTCCCAGACAGATGATACTTCCTAGGATGGCTATATCTCAAATAACTCCTGAAAGTGCTTGAGACTGCTTTACATCCAGCATTGGTCAGGCTGGAGGAGCTAATTTTGCGTTTTGGATGCTATGTGGGCTCAGAAGATTCTTGTGAAAGGGCATGTTTGCTTTTGCACTACAGCAATTGATGAAGCTACAGGAGGCACAGCCCTGTGAAGTTGTAGACACAACCGTGGGCCCTGGCTCCCAGGTTGCTCCCACTCCCCTCTGCTCAGCTACCCTGACCGAAAAAAAATCCCTATTATGAGGAAGAGATGACCAGGGAGGTATTGGGGCAAGGTGAGGAGATGGACTCAGCAGTGCCCTTCCTACCAAGCACAGCAGAGAACAGGAGGTGTGGGGCCACCTCAGCTCCTTATGGAGCACTTGGCTGGTTTACGGGCAGCTGTGATTCCTCCAGGGAGGAACTTGGTAGCCGTGGTTCTATCTGCACACCCTGTCCAAGCACATAGTTGCCCCCAGCCATCTGCAGGCAACTTGCCCAGCCCTGCCAGGATAGGCTTCAGAACAGCAAAGAGGAGTGAATGGTTATTCAAATGCACATTTTAAGAACAAGTTCAGCCTCAGAATGCCACCTCCACACGACTTCCTGTACAAATAAGAAAAAAGTAGAATGCTTGAGGCATGCATGCTGAGGAAGGCAAGAGTTTGATGGGAAGGAGAGTATTGCCCAGCTCATTGCCTGCTGTCAGGAGCTTTTATAGAAGTGGCTGCTCTGGGCAAGAGCAAAGAGTGCAGGCTCACCTATCTTGAAAAGGCACAGGACTTTTGTGCCCTTTGTCACAGTGCACCTGTAAAACGCTCAGAGCAGACCCAGCTCTGCAGTCACACAGAATGGGATCCTTGTCTGGTGCCTTTGCACTGTACTAGACCCCACTGTAAGATATGCGATCTAGTAAAATTAAAATGTAACCACTGCATGAATAGTGATCTGTACAGAGGTTGCTGTTGAGTGCAGTATAATCAGTGCAAGCTGCTGTTGGCAGAGGAGAGTCTGTAAAAATCTCTTTGCAAAAACATGAGTTTAGAGAATGCCTGCACTTCTTTTTCTATTACATAATTTCAAAAAGATACCTTGGTCTAGTAACTGGCTTATCATTATAATTCTATAATTATGCTTTATCCACAAACAGTTAAAGGGCCAAGAACGGGTGAAAGTGAGACTCCTGCTGAACTTCACTGAAATCAGTTAAGCGAGGTCTGAATATCCCTATGTTTAAAGATGCTGCCACTTCATGCAAAATGTTTGATGCCTTGTGCTATCCTGGTGCACTGCTGAGAGAGTTTGTGGCCATATGTTACGTGCCATTAGGTGCACAGAAAGCAGGTTCAGCCCAAATCTAGACAGTGTTGCAATGACCTTGAGACAACATTTTTGGGAGTCACATGCTAGCAAATTATGAAGACCAACTGTTGAGACATTAACTGCTTTTTTTGGGTGTTTGAATTTGCTTTTTTTTTTTTTNTCCTGAAAGCACTGAGCATTACGTACCATCGCAGTTTAATCAGACCTTATGCATCTGAGATGACTAGAATTACCCAGCTGCAACAGATTGTGTTTGGGGCATTTGAAGTTGCAGGACTGCTCCTTCCCTGCCCTCTATGTTGTTAAATAGAGGTGAGTAATGAAAAGCAGACAGTGATGTGGGAGAAGCCTTTCCTGGTGAGCACCATGTGGAGTTTGAACCCCCGGCTGTGAGGGGTTTAATGGGATGCAGTGGCCTCTCTGCTGGAAATTAATTCAAGAGACAATGGAACAGGCCAGCAGGATGGGACTCCTCCAGCCCCAACACCTTTTTTGCTCTCCCCTGAGATAGATGGGAAACCACTAGTCTCCTCTCAGAAGTTTAGGGATCATGTCCCAAGCCCTTTTCATTTGGTTACCCCAATATAACAGGGACACCACTGCCAGAGTCAGGGAGTAGGGTGTCCGTCCCCATTCCCTTTGTTCATCCTCAGTTCTGAAGAAGCAAGGGAGAAACCCTTGAGAGGAAAACTCCAGATTATTCACTGAATGACAGCATGTCACCAAATAAATAAACAAAGCAGGAAAAGGAGGTCATGCCTGTCATCCCCAGCATGAATCCCCTCTGACGCTGACAGCCCTCATGTTTCACAATTTGCAGAGCTAGTTCCCTTTCCTTGTGGAATAATTAGCAACCAGACTAGGTGACGTCTGGCCAGGATCTCTGCCGTAGAGTCTCCTGCATGGGGTGACCCTGCCTATGCCCAAGAAAGACCCTGCCCTGGGGAAAGGTCTGTAGATGACTCAGGGGTCTTGTGCTGTGTACCACCTTTTCCCTGCTTTATTGCCCAATGTGGAAGGAGATGGGGAGGTCAAGTGAAAATGCATTCTCAGCATCGAAAACACAGGTAAAGACTTAGATCTTGGTGTCCAATGTCATGGGCAATGTGCATTGAAACCAGCCTTACCTCTAAATCCCTAATTTTAGGGGGAATTAAAGCAAGATCCAGCTCATGACAGGAACATATTAATATATCCTACCAGGGCAAAATTTTCTGACTCAGCCTTGAGCTCCACAAGACCCTATGGAAAATCTGTATTCACCTGTCATTTCATCCTCACCTTTGGAAATACACCACTCTTGCTCCAAAAAAGAGACCCTCCTGGTCTGCACAAAGCAGATTATTACATGGGGAATAAGCTGAATCAGATAAATCTAATCTCCTTTTGCGTGTATACGACTAAAGATCTGGTTAGTGCAGGGGTGGACGCAGCCCCTTCCCGGTCAACAGACAACTTTAAGGCTGTCTGAATGGTTAGGACCTGGGCAAAGGTTCTGCTTTGATAAACTGGAACATGTTGATGAAAGTAGGTTTTTGGTAGAGAAAGGATTTATACCAAAATGCCCTGCAAACTCATGTTTTGCTAGAAGTCATACTTGGAGGTGAAAAAGTAGGAAAATTCCATACAATCTATTTTGACTTTCCCTTAAAAAAAACGACTCTGCATTTTAAAATTTTTTTTAAAAGCTTAAGAGGAATATTTAATGTAAATGCTGTTGTAGTAAAGGCAATGTGTTTCAGGTGTTCCAAATATTTGGTTGCAAATTCTAAAATCTGCAATGCCTTAGGTCAGGGACCAGGACAAAAACAAGGCAAGAAACTCTTTGAGACTGAGAATTTAATGTCTTTCCATCTTTTCTTTTGTGGTCTAATCTTGAAAGGATCAGTTGTGTTTATAGATGACAGTGCTGCAGTAGCTGTGGCTTTCCATTCTCAATCACAAACCTTCTCAGCCTTGGGGCAATGCTTCCCCCCCACATCTCCACTGACTGCTTTCCAGGGAGCAGCTGGGGGATAGAAACTCCCTTAGTCTGAGTGAAATTCAGTTTTCTTCTTTCTGCAGGTTTATATTTTTTGAAATATTTTAGATTTTATGTGTTCTCCCCTGTCTGTGCACATTACACATTCTTACCTTGCATAAGAATATATTATTCTTATTCTCTATATAGGAAACAAACTTAAAATCACAGCCACAGGGCTTGATTTTTCAGCTCAGGTAGCAAATACAATAGTATTGCTGAGAATGCCCGACCCAACACGTGCTCTTGGCTACGTTGATGGCCATCGCAACAGGGGTGCCAGCTGCATCATTACGATACCCTCTGGCAGGCAATCAGCAGCTGCAAGAGTGTACAGGATTAGTAATAAATCAAATGCATCCTGTGAACATTGTAGCAGGATATGATTAATTTTCATGTATGCCAATAACACAGTGAGCCAACTTCTCTGTTAATATAAAGCTGTCTGATTCTTGAATTCAGGATTTGGCTTGGTATATGCTCACTGGAGACTGATAGCCAGTTTGCCCATATCTGCATATATTATTTTGGCTTCCATGTTCAAGGTCAGATCCTGGTAAAATTTGCAATTTACAGGAAAGAAAAATTGCCTTGCAGCAACAGAGATTAATATGAGTTGTTTTGCATGCTAACCATTGCATTTCAGGAAAACATCATATTAGTAGATCTTGGGAAAAGGAAACTTGCATGGGTCTAACAACAAATCCAAGAGCCAGAAGAGACCACAGTGTGCAAATTAGGCAAATGTGCAGACCGGAGTAAACAACATTGTATTTCCAACACCCACTGCAACATGGTAGGTAAAGTGCAAGGGGATGGAGATGTCTCTGCATCTTCTTCTCACCCTGATTCCTAAGAATCTGTATTTCCCCATGCCTGTGGGAGGAGCTGACGTGACCCAGCTCTCTCTCAGTCTGGTGCAAATCTGGAGTAAACTCACTGTCATAACTCACATTTACCATGGGTAGGATTTACCCTGTTAATATTTCTCTGTAATCATCCCTCCACCCTTTCCCCAGACCGACTTCAGCCCTGCAAAGAGAATGGGGATGGTGCAGTCTGTTGTAGCTGAAACATCCTGGGTGGGAGCGAAAATCCTTGTATCATTCTAAAGAAGCACATCTTCCTCCTCAGCACCATGAATGGCTGAAAGAAGATGAGAAAAAGAGGCACTCCTGGATACCTATGGGGTGGAAAACCTGTTGTTCTATGAGAAACTTTCTAGGCAGTGTTCAGACTGTGTTTTCCTGCTGCTTGGGAGGACCATGTCTCCTAATGACATGTTTATGCTCCCACTGATGTGTTGGCCTTTGCAGTGTTTGAATTTCCTGGTGATGCCATTGTGAAGGGCCCTATTCACTTAGGCGAGTTTACCCAGCTGCAGGAGCTTCTCCACAGCTGCCGTGCTGCCGGGCTGGACATAGCACTGCAGATTGTGGGAAAGAAAGAAAAGAATAACCTCGAGGAGGGCAAGCCTAGGAAAACAAATCTGCTGGAAATGTCATATATTCTAGGGGTGGCTGTGCACATGCATCAGCCCCATCCCTTGACTGGCAGCACAGTTAGAAGCAGTGTGCTCAGTGGCTCTGCTTTATCTTTCCAGGACAGAATCATGCTAGTGGCCCCAAGAAATATGTTATCTTTTTGCACTCAGGTGATTTAGTAAATTTTAACAACCGAAGGAAATGCTGCACTGGGGTTTGTGTTCCCAGACAGTGCTTAGAGGAAGACTGAAGTCAGGGAAGGGATATATGTTTAAACGCTCTGGGAACTTTCACAGTTTGTACACCTAGTGTACAAGGGACTGCCTGTCAACTAGCGCAGATTCTACATGAGGTCCAGGAGAGGGTCTAAATAACATCTCTCTAGGGAACCATTTCCTTGGTAAAAGGAAGAAAAGGCTATCCCAACCCTCACCCTAGCCTTAACCCTAACCTTGACCCTAACCCCAACCTTATGCACGTAGCCCGTCATGTCTGTTCCCACAAAGCACAGAGCATAGTGGTGGCCCAGACCCCTTCCAGCCTGATTTTAATCTATGCACATTTTTAAGGCTGTATGCAGAAGTCTTAAACATGCATGGAGCCTTGCAGGTGGGTGCAGCACTCTTGGCTGCCTCCCACAAGCTACAGGATGGTACCCAGACACCGAGTCGCCTCTACTCACTCACCCACACATGGAGATGGAGTAGAGCTTTTTAGCTCCATCTCAAGGATATATGTAAAAGGACCTTAATAAGGAGAAGAAATCAAATCCTTTTAAGCCCAGCTGCTTGGCGTTTGGATAAATCTGTAGGGTGCTGTACGAGGAAATTCCACAGAATTCCTTCTGATTCACTTCGCTCAATGCAATCTCACTGTGCCAAAATGTGACAAAATTCCCATCTTGATGCTGGACTTATCTCATCCACAGAGAGAGAAACACCACCCATGTACAGTAAATGCTTTCTCTTAAAAGAGAGAACGAAGGAGAGAAGCAGCAATAATAACAAAGGACAAAGACACACTCAGCCTCTAAAGCTTCTAAAAAGCAGCTTAGCCTTCAATAAGTAATTCTTTGAAAAGAAATTAATGGAAAAGGTTACAAGCCTTCTCTTGAGCAGAGCCTGTCATGCTGCTCTTTTACTTTGTTACTACAAATGGAAAAAGTCTGTGGCATTTCTTTTCATTTTAGATGCCCCGAAAGGCTGCATTACTCACTGGACCTTGCATTTTTCCTTCCTCTGTTTGCACAATGCACTGAGGAATTCCTTGTGGGTGATTCAGCGGACAATGTGTGCCGAGCCCAACCTGACACCCCATGAAGCAAACAAACTGTCATCTGATGGTCACCTCTCATGGGACACAAGAAGCCCTGCCTACTGCAACCCAAGTCTGCTTTGCAAAAAGGAAACCAAAAAAAAGGACTAAAAAAAATTATCAGAGTTGCTTGAACGATGCTGTCCCTTCAGTTCTGCGAGACGGTAACACACATGGCACATCTGGGAAATAAGATTAGAGATCAGATGAGGAAAAGAACCCTGAACTTGGGAAGCTTGGGGTTGCCCTTCTTATGTATCTGGGCTCTGTCACTAGGTGGTACTGTGCATCACAGCTTCATGCCTTCTCCTGATTCTATACTCTTGTGTTTGTCTGTTCCCTGGTTTAGATGTTTTGCCAGTAAATTTTGTGCTTTGAGAGAGGGAACCTGTTGTCCAAATCCTCTCATGCACTCCTGACCTCACATATAGGAAAGCTGAAGGCAACAGAAACCTTCTGACTCAGCTAACATTCAGAGCTGGTGACTAAGTGGGTTTCTGCTGTCAAATAGCACGTGTATAAAGCTGCCTTGCTGAGCCATTTGGTGGTGGGTTATGACACCTTTCATCTCCAGATGCTCACTCATGAAAGGGAAGGAAAACCCAAACAAACCAGGGATGGTTCTGTAAAAACAGGGAAAGAAAAAAGATCTTTGATTCTTTTTGGAATGAAACCCTTAGATCTTTGAAAGATCTTTATCTATTCTACCACTGCCTGGGAAAGGACAAGAGAGAGGATTGTTGGATTTTCACTGCAGTCCTTCAGCTTTCTGGCAAAATTCCAGGTTCAACGGATTCAAAAGAACTTGGAAAGGGGGTTATTGCTTGCATGTGCAAGAAAACCTGAGCAGCCCAGGGACAGCAGAGGCTCATCACACACCTCCACTTGATTCCAAACCGAGTCTTAATCCTGCTCTGCCTCCCAGTGTATGGTCTCAGCCTTGTACAGCAATGTTCACTTCTACCAGCCCATGGTGTGGAAACAGTCTCTTGCATTTGTAAGGTAAGAGACCATAACACAGGCTATATGGCTCGTATGAACTCACTGCTGAATGTTTGCCCTCTCTTTTATTAAGACACCTGTTTATTATGTATATTGCAGCTTTTATAGCTTGGCTAAAGTCTCTTATGAAGTTTCCTACTCAGATAACCCCAAAGCAGGTCTGAACGATGGGAGGGCACAACACCAACACACAGGAACCAAAGGTCTTACAAGATCTCAAGATTCTACAGTCCCCATGGCAAAGCTGAGTGCAGAGCCCAGTGCCCTTATCTCAGGCCAGGACAATGGATCCAAGGCATATTTCACCTGTTAAATTAGCTTTGCAAATTTCTACCTTTTTCTTCTTTCCTCCAAAATGAAGCAGCTTACTCAGCACTTCCCAGCATTCAGCTACACCCCAAAAACCCTCTCCAGTCCAAAACAGCATCAGGAGAACTACTTATGTGAGATCCAGCTTTCTCCCAGCCTGCTTCCAGATTTCACACCACTGTAATGGTACTAATTTAAAACTCTTTATTTTCATAGCTACAAAACTGCCAATCGACTAAGGATTCTGCAGATTTCCCAAACTGACAAATGGCCCAGCAAAATCCTTTTAGAGTATTTTTCTGAGTGTCTTTCATTTTGCACGAAGGGTAGTTTGCTGTAAAAAGGAAGAGCATATTGATGAGTGACTCAAATTAGGTCAGTGATAACTAAGATAAGAGCCTTCTTCAAATAGCTGGTCCTGTGCTCCACAGCTGGTGCAGCAGAATGCTCAATCACTCGGCTGCACTCACTCCAGGGGTGCACCATGGGCATGTGAAAGAGCACTTGTCATTCTAGGAGGCTTTTGGGTTTTGCCTCAGAGGAGGCTAGAAGCAGTGTCATCTGCAAGCACTTTAATTTGCTTATGAACAGGAGACAGGGTGGAAATGGCAAGAACTCCTGGCAAGAACAGATGGAACAAAAAGTACTGAATAACAAGGGGAAGAAAGAGCAGATAGGAGGGAACCAGGTCTTCCTGAATCTGTAAGAGGGGTGATACTTGGTGTTTCAAGGGTAGTGCAGCTCTTCAATGCCACTGGCAAGTAGGAAATAGAGAAATACAAGCCTATCACTTTGGATCTGTCACCCTGCCCAGATCTCGCACCAACCAGACAGCACACTGAGTGCATGAGGCATTTCCCTATATGTGATCAAAGATAGGAGTTGCGAAGAATGGGAGAGTAACAGCATGTCCTGGGGATGCATACATGTGAACAGAAAGCTTTGGAGAAGACCTTTCCTTTGAAAAATCCTTTGGAGAAAACCCTAAGAAGCCATTCAGATACATTCATGCCTAAAACACAACAAATTCATGAGACAGAAGTAAATGCCCCACTGAGAAATCTTATGACTGGCCTATATTAATAGCAACTAATCTCTGGAGACCTGCAAGGTGTCTGGAGCCCTGTTAGAGGAGAGGGAGGTACTTGAATGACTTCTAAGATAATGAGATCCACTGAGAGTTGGGTTAGGGAAATGGAGTGAGGTAAACCAACAGTTATCTGTTCTGACAAAAATCAGCTCTGCCTACACAAACCATTTCACTACTGTGCACGCTGTATTCCCTGCTGCATTTTCCTGGCTGGATTTCACTTGCTTTCAACCCACCCCCATCTGACGCAAGAGTGAGAGGAAGCTCTAATGGCTCTCATGCTTTTCCCATCCACAGCTAATGGTTCAGATGTGAACCATGTATATTAATAAATGATAAATGCTGGCCCAGGCTTAAGTAGGATATGGTCCTGAGCAACCCTAGATCTTTCAAGGGCAGATGGGTCCATCTGTCCTGGTCACTCCCAGCTATTGTCACTGCTAGTAGGAGCGAATTCTTATCTGCTTTGTGTGTAAATTGTAAGATGAGATGTATGACAGGAATGAGTTTGTATTTGTTAAAGCATCCACAGATAAATATATGATTAGTTTTGCTATTATAAAGTGGTGTGACTGGGAATCACATCCTCCCATTCAGGGGGTAGTGGTGCATTACTTCTCCTTGGAGCCAGTATTTATCATCACCACTCAATGATGGGTCCAGGATTAATCAGTTCTGTCTGGTTTGGTACTCATGAGAGCAACTGTCCTCAAGGTTTATCACTGCAACACAACTACCCGGTGAAGTCAATGACAGTGCTTGAACCTGGGGCTTTCCACATCAAGAACACACAACTAACCCTTTACAAGAAGTGGGTGTAACCCAATGGATGGACAGCATCTTCAGGCTGGGCTAACTCTAAACTAATGTGCCCTTTGCTGAAGCTGGATAATGAAGTCCATAGATGGGAAGGGCTTTGGCCAGGAAGTCCCTGCACAAAAGTCTTCTCACCCATGCTGGGACATCCAGGCACAACAGCATGTGATAATGTAAAGAAAAAGCCCTGGCTGCAGCCTGTCCCCAACCCCCTGGTCTCACAGACGATGGCTGTTTACACTGGCTCGTTCACAGGAATCCAAGATTTCAGTCCTGTGCTATATTTAGGCTGTGAAACTACTGATATATTTTAGGTCATTGGCCTTTGACACACAAGTGTAATTTCTGAGAGAAAAAATATAGGCTCTCAACAAAGTGGTGGGAAAATACAACCCCCAGAAATGTTAAATTTTCTAAAACTGGAGCCAGGAGTTAGGAACTGACAAGGAGAGTTTATATTATAAATACAGTCTGTTGGGTGAGCCAAATGTTTGAGGCAGCTCTGTGTCACAGACCCTCTGTCTGGGTTAGGACTCAGCTGGCTCCTGACACTTAGAAAGTCTTGAATATTTACATTTCAGCTTTTACCATAAGAGGAAGAAGAGCTGTTAAGAGCTGATTATCTTGGGAGAAAGAGGAAAGAAGTTGAAAATGGGACACACTCCTTTATTGAAACATATTGGCTGCAAAGCAACATCTGGCATTCAGAGAAAAGGAAAAAGAAAAAATCCCACTTCCAGATTTCTGGTCTGAGTGTGTTACAGGATGAGGATCCAAGGGGAAAAGATTTCCGTGGAAATGGCTTGAATGAAAGAATCCCTTTGTAGAAAGATATGACTGTTAAATTACGGGAATATTTGTGATATAATAGTGGCAATTAAGAGACATTCCAGATGATGAATGCTGGAGAATATGTGACACAGTGAACTTCCCAGAACCTCTCTTTTCTAAGATGAACAGTGACTCTATTCTCACTTTACTTAGAAATCATCCAGCCCATGTGCTGCTTATTCCCCTTTCTTCTTTCTTACTTCCTCATCCCAGTGGCTGCCCTCATATGAGTTGCACAAACGATTCCTCATTTGCAGTCTGGTTTTTGCAAAGACCCCTGATTGATCACCTGAAGTTTTGCAAAGCCCCGCTCAACCACTAGCCCTCCTGATACTCAAAGTTGTTGTCTCAGCTGTGGCTACATGCGTGAGGACCCTCTAACTCTAGGCTCCTGTGGTTATGGGGCTAGAAGGAGTATTAAAACAACATTAAAGAAAAAAGAAAAAGCAGAGGTCAACCCAAGTACAGCAACTTACAATAACATGAAAATTACCTCCTCCCCAAAAGGCCTGTCTTCATCATAAGCTGCCTCTTTACCAGCATAGAAGTGATCATATAAATGTTTTAAGCCCCTAGGCATACAAGAGTTGAGATCAGGCCCCATGAAGTGGAACAAAGCAGGTTTGCAATGGCTCTGAAACCCACATTCCTGCCCTCCTGGAGGTTTATGAGAGCCCCTTGAGCCCCAGCAGCCAGCAGCTCCAGTAGCTCAGTGACCAGTGAAGTTAGCAAGTGATTGCATGCAATGGGGTTTGCAAATTATGCAACAATGCAGACATTGGGTGACTCCTGCCAGGTGCTGGACAGTCACTAATCCCCCATTGGAATGTCAGATGGAAGTTCACAGCATGGAGGAATTTGACCTTGGATAACTTTTTGCATTTGTGACTTAGCACTGGCTGTTGTGGAGCTCTTCTCCAGGAGTGAGGGGTAGGACTAGCCTGGAACTATGCTTTGTCAGCTGTTTTGGAGTGCTTGATGGACTCGTGGTTAAAAAAAATACCTCCCAAACTGAAAGGAGAGGAAGGAAAAAAGGCAGGGTTTAAAAATCCATGATAATTTCCCTTCAGCTTGGACCTGTAAGCTTCCAATATAGGGAAACAAAAACGCTCTTCTGCTGTGAGCCCAAGTGAATGCATTTGGTGCATGGAAGATTTAAATTTAAGGTGTTATAGATAAATAAAAATAAATAGACACTAGGAATGATTCTTTCAATTTAAACTTCAGAAATAATTAACATGAAAATGTTTGTAAAAGACCTGCTGCAGTCATGTGTGGATATCAAAAGTGCATGGGGTTAATATCCTCCTAAATCCAGCCTGGGAGGGATGGAGGGAAGGAAGGAGAGGCAGAATGTATGTTGACTTCAATGCCTTCTGGTACTGAGACCTGGATGGCATTCAAAGCTTGTGTTCTTGTTTTTGGGGTTTTTTTGATATCACATGAGAGTCATCTTTCAAGTGCATAATTTGGGCTTGTTTTTCCCCAAGTTCCCATGCCCAAGAGAAACTGGTTTTCTCTAAACAATTGGATGCTGACAGTTGGATGTGAGGAGATTTTCTGCAGGAGTACAGATAATTCACAGCAGCATCTTAGACGCAGCTGCAAACAGGGTAGGATCACATCACCGGTAAGAGTCAGTTCCACCTTTTCTCCAGGAGAACATCAGAAAGAAATGACATCCATTGCACAGAGCCCTTAGTGGAGCAATGAATGTATCTTGCAAGCAGAGAGGAAAGAAACAACTTTTCCCATGATCGTCTTATTTTACACAAGAGAAGAAACACATGGAAGCCTGATGGGTGTGGTTCTGTTCTAGAGCCATTCAGGATGGATTTCTCTTTAAGGGAAAGGGGGTGAATTGAACAAAAATTCTTCAGGCAAAACTCCCTGCTGGTTTTACTTACTTCAGAGGACTGAATTGCTCACAAATGTCTCTCTGGGGAAGGCAAAACTCTTTACCAAAACCAGGTTGCTGGGGGGCTGTCCTGTTACAGAGCAAGTTGTATCAACTGCAAGAGCTGAAGCTGGATGGCTCAACCTGCAAGGTTGCTGGACATTCAGTCCTGATGGACGTCTGTCTTCCTAAGGGCTTCCAGCATTTTATACCCAGGTCTTGGATGACATATTTAATCAGAACAACATGACTGGGGTCTGTCTCACAGGACTGTGAGTGTTTAATACTTTGACATCTAGTTACATTTAATGGTTTTGTATCCTTCTGGTTTCAACAGAAGTGTAAACATCTCCAGAGAGTGGCTTATACCATCTACCCTAGACANCAGGAATGCCTGAGCCATCGGTGGTGGACTTCAAAAAAGATTTGCTCTGGGATAGATTCAGAACCATCCCAGGCTAGAAATAATTCAATGTCACTTAAGTTTGCTCCTTGGCCAATGGCCTGTATAATCCTAACCCTTCTATTAGCGGGCTAGAATTAGCACCATTAAAGACTGCTCTTAACCAGGGCAGCCAGACTCCTTGTGAACAGACTAGTACCGGAGACTGAATATTTCTTACAGGAAAGCAGGCTGGAAAAATCCACACAGAGACAAAACAATGCCAAGTTCTCCTCTACTTTTAAGAGACTGCTGTATTTCTTGAAGGAAAAGCTCAGTCGTGACACTTGACCACTCAATCTCCTCCTACCATCCCTAAAAGTTCGTATATCATTGTGTAGGAGGTTTAGAGTCTATCTCATTTTCTAGCAGAACTGGACCATTTGCTACAATACATGGAAAGCACTTCAGTGTTTGGTTTGCAAAGAATTAGCGAGCGCAAGCCCTAGCCTGGTACAGTTTCACATTCACTTTAACTGGAAGGCAGCACAGCCACCCCAAGGCAATTTAATAGTTCAAGTTCAACCATTTCCCAGGAAACTTCTGATGCCTGTTCTTACTCTTCCAGGAACCCCCCTGCCTCTGGTCTTGACTCAGCTGCCTTGGGACAACATAAAGGGAGAAAAGACCACACAAGCTGCCAAGAGGAGTAGGAGTTTGTTACTGTCAAGGAGGCAAAATGGTTATTGCCGCAAACTTCCCAGATGTGTAAGATCTTTGTGCTCCTCCGGTGAGCTCCACCACATCATTTTACCTTGTCCTTGGCTCTGAGCAAGACATCTCAAGAATCTCTCCTGGATTGATATTGCCCTTTTGCCCGATGCAGTGTGAGATGGAGACCAGCCCTGGGCAGGATGATTTGGCATGCGCTGGAGTGGGCATAAGCATTCATGTCTAGCTGGATATTTTCCAAAATTAACATTCTGACCTCTTCTCCATCAACATCAATGCTCCATGGGCTACAGTGAGGCTGGTGACAGCAACACAAATCTGACTAGACTGCCCCAGCCCTTGACAGCTTTAGAAAGTCAGAGGAAGCCTGTATCAAATGCTGAGGGCAATTTTACAGTGTGTTGTAAAAATACCCAGGGACAGGAACTTATTGAACACCTCTTGTGCTTTCTCTACAGATGCCATGAGTAGAAATGGCCTGAGCTTCCTCCATAGGCTGATTTCCATCCCCCACCCCCTGGCATGTTTGGATATAATTTCCTGGCAAAAATGTGTTTTTAACATTTGTGCTTTCTCTCCTTTCCTCTGTCTGTCTAATGCTCTTTGCTTCTGCCTGTAATGAAGATGGGGTGAGAAACTGCAAGCCAAACACTCCTGAGAGGCTTCAGAAACATGTGAGACTCATTAGCCCTTTCTGCAACTCCAAGACTTTGGATGAAGGGTTTTTTTCCTCTTTCGTGTGATTTGTGTTTGTTGCTGTTGTTTTTTTCCCTTCTTTTATTTTTTTTAAGGGAAGCAATTCAAGTCTCATAAATCCTTAAATATGTAGCAATAAAGTTTGAGAACCCTCAAGGGCAGCTCCAGAGCCTGTGGACTGGCTCAGCAAAGAATGCCAAGGAAAAACATCACAGTTGCCTGCTGTTAAAAGTGGGATTTAGGCAGTCTGCCAGCTCAGAGGAGTCTAACCCTGGTAGAATATCCCATAGGATGGCTTTACAGGGCCTGAAGCCTCCTAAACACTGGCTGTACTGAGGCATCACAGTGCTCTGGGGACAGAGCAGCTGCCAGTAAAGACGCAAGCATAGCTCTATGGGTGGCACAAGTACCAACATCAGCTGTTGTACTTATGAGTAGTAAATCAGCAACCTCTCTGAAAATCTCTCTGTCCAAAACCAGGAGAAAAAGGACCTGGCTTTGCTGACTTTGAAGAAGTCAGAAACAGCTTGAGCTACAACCTGAGACCTGAATAAAGTCCCATGCTCTCTACTTCAGCTAGTTAGCTAAAGCAAATTTTGTTGGCTCTTTTCTCCTGCCCACCCAACACTCCCACATCCCTAATCCTCCATTTCCTCAGCCTTCATCGTGCTGGAGCTGACTAGATTAATGGGAAATGCTAATATGTCAGGCCTGAAAGGAAAGCAAAGAGCTGGTTGTGTTTGAATTCCACATTAATCTACTTGGTGATGAAGCTATAAATCAAAACCTGGAAGTTTTACCAATCTGCAGTGATGTGTTTAACATTTCAGCCCTTTCCTTCCTCTCTCTTGCCTGATATTGATTTGCACAGCCTTTTAAGGCAACAGAGCAGGCTTGCAAAAGGCTGCTTTTACTCCTGAATCCCTAACTGTGCTTAGACAGAATAAAATGTCTTCAAGGCAAGCACAGTGAGGAATGATGCTGAAACAAGAATGGACTTTCCAAATTGTTCCTTTATGTGGTGGAAGACCACATTCCTGTTAGGGTATATGGGGTTTTGGGGATGTCTCAGAGTCCTCTATGAGGTGAATAATATCCTGTCCCTTTATCAATGCAATACCCAGCAGGTTGCTAACAATACCCCGAGTGAATGAAGGAGAAGTCCCTTCAGCTCAAGCTCCCAGTGCCCGTAGCAGCTGAGTGAAAACCCATTAGGACCCAATTGTCAGCAGTGGGCACCATGTAGGAAACACACCTGAGATGCATTGCCCTCAGGGAAAATACAGTCACAGGACCTGGAAAACAAGGGGAATAATGTAGCTGAACATAAGGTTCAAGGAGGACATGGTTTGGGGGCTCACATGACTGAGTACATCTGCGCATAATTTGGTAAAAAAACATCTTCTCATGCATGATAATTGCCAGTGCTGGCCTGAGAGGATTGGCAGGGAGTTAAAGCACTTCAACAACACACTCAAAACTAAAAGGTGGGAGTCACAGTTGATTTTTACAGCTGGAAACAAGGTAGTGAGCTGGGACCTGTGACTTTGTTCTGCTTCAAAGGAATTGGGGGTTTCCACAGCAGCAGTCATCTCCCTTCCAGGGCTGGGAGTGCCCAGAGCCCCCAGTTATCCTTCCCTATCATGGGAGCTTGGCTCCTACATTTGTTTTTGTCATTGCTCTTTGGACCTTTATTCTCCTGACAGTATGGCAAATACTCTCTTCGTCATCTTAAATTAACATTCAGCCCTCAAACACTACAGACCACCATCTTCCTTAATTCCATTAACTGTAACTGGATATATGGGAAGCAATAAGAAGACAATTCTGCCTTGTGTCTATGGCCTGAAGTGAGTTATTTTGTCTGTCTCTGCCTCAGTTTCTACAGTAGTCAAATAGGAATGATATTACTTAACCACCTTTCCAAGCGCTTGAAGGGCAAGAAGCAGCATGCAAAAAGCACACAGCACTACTGTCTACAGCGTGCAAGGAATGAAATGTCTGTGATTGGTGTTACAACTCCTCGGAAGACTGCTCTGCATCCAGTGGTCTGCCTCCTACTTGGTAGGAGCAGTTGGTGGGATTTTGAACAGACAGGCATATAAACACGTTTTTGCTAAAGATGTAGGTCCTGACCTGCCTAATGTTCTTTGACACTGCACAGACATAGCCTGGAAACTAAAACATTTGTTGATGGATTTGGAGATTAAATAAATAGCGAAATATCTTCAGGATGTTAAAATGCAGAATTGATGGCCTATCCCATAATAAACCAGCCCTTCCCCAGCACTTATTGAAATGTATTTCTGTAAAATCAGGCACTGTGTTAATTCACAGGGTCATTTTCTAGTAGGTCAGAGGAGACATTTTCTGGGCATTGGTAAAAATACATCCAACAGCTCTGTGGCATCTTGTGCAACTGATGGTCTGCAAGCCTCAACTGGGAGTTTATTATTTGTTAATCTCCTTTTTCAAATGTGTTTCAAACGTACAGTCAGAAGGCCACACAGTGGATCACAAAATGCAATTAAAATATAGCAAGTGTTCACCACAATTAAAATGTAGCAACTGGTGAATATTAGCCCCACTGAAAACAAAGCAAGGAAAGTGGTTCTAACTCTGTGGACAAATATATTCCTGCAAATCTCAGCAGACTTGCAAGAGGATTTGCTTTCCAGGAAGAGAAATGCAGTCTCAGATAGATGATGGTAACTTGCTAGAGGCTATGAAAAGCCTCCAGTTCTCAGATGTCCCGAGGACCACAGCATTGCTTGAAGAAAATACGGAATGGAGTTACTCAGCATCTCTGAGTCAAATCCATTCTGGAGACTGAGAATGAAGGAACAGTTTGTGATCATTTTAACCTATTTTATAACAACAATGCTCAGAGTGCAGCCTGGGTAAATCCAGACTTCCAATTGTTGTGTCACTTTGGATTTGAAGATCAAAATTTCAAGTGGGATGAGATACTGACCACCACAACTAGTATCACCCCAAAATTGCTCTTCCATCTACCTCTGCTGATGCATTGCTACTGATTTCCCAAGAGCCAAGAAAGCAATGTCTCACTTGTCAGAAATAAAGGGAATTATACTGATGATGTTGATGCCTGGAGCTTCTTTTCTTTTCAAGAACTCATTCCTTGTTGCACTGGCAGTAAATCTGGACCATGCCCTCTATACAGTATTTGCTTTGGTTTTATGTACTTTGTAGATGAGAAAGTAGAAGGGAATTGCCAAACCCATGGAGGTTTTTCAGGGTATATGTGGTGAAGACAACAGTCTAGGTAGAAGATGATAAAAATTTCTCCAGGTTATTGTCATATCTGAGGAGGCTTAGTCTTGGCTGGTGGTGCAAAGGAGGAACTGAGTCCTCCCCAGTGATGTGTGCAGAGCGGAGTAGGTCCTGCTGAGACAGTGACCTGGCTGTGTGGTGGGTGGGCTGCTGTGGTATCAATAGGTCAGTCTCGGCAAGCGTGAGCCAGCAAATGGCTCCAAAATCACCGATGCACTGAGATGAGATTAACTCAAAGGAAGAAAAACATGAAGGAAAGGGACACAGATACATTTCTGGAGTATTGAAAAGTTTTGTTTAATTTTACTAATTTGTCTAATGTTTCTTTTTAGGACTGTTTTGGTTCTGGTAGCATGCTGAAGTCCTGCCACTGATCTGCCTTGCGCTCAAGCTGTGGTAGCAACAGGGACTAACATATTGAAGCAACCAAACTTCACAGTCAGAGAACACTCTGTCTCTGGGAAGTGATTAAACCATGGGGCTTTCTGTCCAAGCAATATTCTGCTAAAATACCCCATCAGTATTTAAATTGGAGGATGCTGGCTACTGGAAGAAATGCTGTTAGGATTAATACATGTAAGTGCAGAGTTAGTTATCAGCCCATGCTGGCTCCCAGTAACACTGCTGCTGCTGTCTCTCTGCAGCAACGAACTATGAGATACCTTTCCCAAGCAAAGGTCCACCCAGCAGCAACTGTCCTGATACCCGACCACTTCATGTCCTCTTCAAAGAACTGGAGGCTTATGGGCATCAGCAAATAGGGTGACATGATTTTACTCAGCTTTTGCAGATGTTCATTGACTCTGAGAAATTGACAGTTATTCAAGTCCTCTTTGCCCTGTCAGGCTACATTGATGTTTGTTTGGATGGGAAGAAAGAAATCTTTGCCTGTGCTGTTTCCCTGGTGAGTCTAGCAAAGGGGGATAACAGGATAACATGCTAGAAACATAGAATCATAGAATCATTAAGGTTGGAAAAGACCTCTAAGATCATAAAGTCCAACCTTCAGCTCAACAACATCATATCTACTAGACTATATCCCAAAGTGCCATGTCTACATGTTTTTTGAACACCTCCAGGAATGGTGACTCCATGACTTCGCTGGGCAGCCTGTCCCAGTGCTTGACATGATATAACACCACGGGAGATGGCTGAATATGTGTGCGTAATGAAATGGAAAAAGTGCACTTATGCACATACTTAGTGTGAGGAACAAAGTAAATCTGTTAAAAGACCACCAGTTCCAGGAGTTTTCATGGCAACGGCACCCACTGGGGTGCAGCGTGTAGGCTGGGATAGGTTAGTTGTAATCAGGATCTGAGCACATCTGAAAACTAACTTCTTGGGTTTTGGGGATGGTTTTATATGGGTGGAGGGTCAAAAGGGTATTTAGGGTTAAGCGCTTTCCCAGGCCAACATGAGGTTATTGGTCTCAAGGCCATGGTCCTGAAACAAACTGCAGAGAGTGGATAGGACAACCCTGCACATAGATAGTCTCTGCACAGACTGACCTGCAGGTTCTTAGCATTGGCCAAGACTGAGCACAGCCCAGAGAGGGCTGGTTGGTTGACCTGAAGCCATCATTTTGGTACCTCTCATGGGTGTTTCAAAGTCCTGTCCAGGGGCCACCAGGGAAATAATTGGGACAAGGGGTCCACCTGGGTAATGGATTTGTGTTATTGGCTGCAAGCATCTTATAGGACAAAGAAATACTTAAAACAAACAGGCTGCCTGTGCCTGCTGAACTCCAAAGAAAGCCATATAATCTGCTCCTGAGGTCTGCTGAAACCAGAGCATGATTTGAAGCTGGTTCAATGTTGCTGAAATTGCTAAGAGCCTTCCCTTGATCTCCCTCTAAGCAACACACATAATTTCCACAGGCTTTTAATCTGGCTTTTTAACTTGGTTTCACACATGGAGACTTCCAAAGTACAAGAAAAGCAAAATACCAAGCAAATGGGAGTAGTAGAAAATGTCATTTCCAAATGGAAACATCAGTCAGTCAATCCAGTGTCTGGCATTAGCCAAACCTGTGAAAATAATGACAAATATAGATACATGTTTATCCCCGTGTCAGAATAAGCGTCTAGCCTCAGCTCTCTAAGGCTTATTATAAAATCAGATGAGCTGGATACTGGTCATCATTTCAACCTAGGCTCAGCTTTGGACTGGCATGAGTTGCTATTCAAAGTAGTATCAGCTTCTAGTACCTTCACTGTGATGTTCAGAATATTTAACCCAGTTTAGTCAGTCTCAGAAACACACACAGTTTATTAGAGCTCTTTGTTATACCTCAAACTGCAAGCAGTTAGCTTAACTTTACAGACAAGCCAGTCGACCCAGCCCCAAGCCTCTCTATACCACATAAACCACACACCAAGTAAAACAATAGTTTTAGACAATCAGACCCCTCAAATTTTGCAAGACTAAGCAGTCCGAAGGCATTGCACAAGTTAAGTGGGGATAACTAGTGCTACTGCAGTTTAAAACCCACTGCATTTTCCCTTTTTCCACAGTTTACGTGTTTTCAGATGTCTTTTGCTGTGGGTAAGTTCGAAATTACTCTTATCCAACTGCAGGGACAGTTCAAGGATGCAGCACAGCTAAGACTGTCTGTACTTATGAGTATAAAGTACAGAGAAAGGAGATATGGCAGAGTGACCCTTAATTTGTGTTCACTTATTCCCCTTTGCTCTGTGGGAAGAAGAGTTTGGACTTATGTTGAGCCATGCGAGATCCCACCACCATCTCAAAATCTGCATTTCTCCTCCCAGACCTCCCCTACCCATGGTGTCTCCTCTGCCCCACTGCCTGCGGTAGGACCTAAAGCAGTCAATAGGAACAGGACAGGACCCTGTATGACTCACCAGGGGTTTTTCCCTCTGCAGCACCGGGGTTTGAGGGTCTGGCCTGGTGTTTTGTAACCCTACCTGATAAACGTCTCTGGAAATGCACCATGGCTTCAGCATGAGCTGCAGGACCCTCAGGTTTCCAAAGCGGCAAGTCCTCAGTGCCCGGGATGTCAGACTCCACACCAGGCTGTCCCAGCTGTAGAGCAGGTCCTCAAAGCCAAAGAGCACAGCAGCCATGCCAGCTGCCTGTGCAAAACACCCCAGACTCCCTGCTCGGAGGCGATCAGCTAATCCCAAGGAGCCTTATGAACTGGAAGGTTAAAAAGTCACCGCAATTTCCATCAAAAGAGGAGAAGGAAAAGAAAGGAAAAAAAACCCCAAACCACCAAACCAAACCCGACAACTAAAAACAGCAGCCAAAGTAAACTGGTTGGGGATGTGTCTTTCTCCCTTCGCACACGCCCTTCAGGATGTGGTTTCTCCCTCTGTATATCTTCTCAAAGTGAGTTCTTCTGCACCCAAGGATGAGCAGGGAAGAGGTGGAAATACCTCTCCCGACTTAGGGAGGCAATTGCACATCCTTTGCAAAGGGCTTCTTGGTTACACTGCATCACTTCCCGGCTCCCCGACGCAGAACCAAAAAGCAAACTTAGATCCAAAGTCATCACATTGCAAGTTCAGTCCTGGGACTCCATCCAGAGGGAGGAAAAAAGCCACTCACTCTCCCTCTGCCAACATTCCCAAGACATTCCAGTATTGGGCTTAACTCTTTCAAACACTTCCAAAGAACAGCTGAGAAGACAACTCTGCCACACGCAGTATTTCATCCTTTTCTTTCGTGTGTCAACTAGCCATTGCACATTACATGCTGGTCTTTTTTTACCACCCAGTTGCCTGTTCTGGAATTTTTAAATGTTTTGACACAGAAAGGGACTTAATCTTTAGGAGACACACAACAGTCTGCAAAGCACCTTTTTTACCCAAGGGATGATAACTTGGAAAGCGTCACGGTTTAAACAATGCTCATTTTAAATCAGTCTGATTCAGCTGCTGCAGACATACTTTTAGCCCTCACTGAGCTTGCACTATTAAGGGTGGGTGTCATCTGAACAAGCCCAGGAGAATGCAATAAAGTTCTCTCCATATGAGCTGGATGTAAAGCACATTTGTAATCTGTGGACACTAAGATCCACTTCTGACATCCCTTCCTAAAATAGGTGTTGAGAAAAGTTTCCTGTCCATTTTCCCCCAGGAGCAGCTTGTCTGTGTGGAGTCTTCAATGCTGCCAACATCTATGTTGAGATGGGCTGAATCATCCAGTGAGGATGAAAATACATTATCAACACAAGGATTTTGTAGTTCAGTTAAATCCTCACCAAGTCATGCAGTTAAGTTGCAACAGCCCTTCCAACTAAATCCCCTTCTACTTTTGGGCTAAAATTTAATAACCATGTGGGGAAACTGAGGTGGAAGTATTTTTACCAAAGGCAAAACACAAAGCAACACCCTCAGACACAGCTGCCTGTCAGTGCTATTTTTCACTCATTTCACCCTCCCTGTAGAGGAATGTGTGCAAAAAGGCAGCAGGACTTGAAGGGAGGAGATGGGAGTCAGCTGGAGAGTGCCTACATGAGGCACTTCTGAGGAGGTACTATTTGGAGCAGTAGATAGGACAACTCCACTTTGAGCTGAAATCACTAGGGACCTGCATACACTGAGACCCTGAAGCTGCTGGTTTAGCAGAGCTGAGAAGATTTTTTTTCCCAAAAGCCTCAATGTCTTCTTTGATTCAACTCCCTGGATGGGGGAGGAGCATCAATATTAATCTCTGGTTGGTTTTCTGCAGGTCTGTCCCACTCTGATCCCATCCATAATTTGATCTTCGAGGATTGGGTGGCAAAAAGTGAGCAGTGCGTCATGATGATGGCACAAGGATGCTCGTGAGCTCGTTGACAGGGCCAGCAAAACACAGCTGCAAAATTCATGATCTCAGCTTAATTGCTTCTTCAGGACATGGTTCTTAGAGTGGTGTAATATAATACGGTAATAAAATCATAACCTTTCCTTCAAACCTGTTAGAAGATATTAATTCTGCAAAGTATAGTTTTCTTTCCTCTTCTTTCTGTCCCTGCCTTTTCTTGTTGCCCAGCCCTTACTGATAGTCTCCCTGTGCTCATCATCTCTTTGTTATTTCTTTGCTTGCCTGTAAACTAGGTAACACGCTGCCTCCATGAGCAGTGACATAGACAAGGGACAATGAACATCTTCATTAAGCCTCATTTGGAAGAAAGGTGGATGGGTTTCTTTACACATAACTTGAGTAGACAATATTTGCTCTAGGCTACAGTTTAGTGTAGAAGATCTCTGCCTGGGAGCACAAGAGAGGAAAGAAAGAAATGTGTTTGATAAAGCAAAAGAGAAGGGGGGAAAGAAGCCATAGCAAGTGATTGCTCTGGGATGTGACCTAACCCCTCTGGCATTCTGCAAAGGGGGAGAAGAGGGGAAGTGGAGGATACGCTTAAGTTTTAAAATTAGTTACTCCACATGTGCATCTAGACTTTCTGTATGCTCAAAAGAAGACTTTTAGTCCCTCAATCCAACTTAATAATTACTCAACAGATGAGGGCAGCTCTGGGACCCTTTTCACTTGGCTGATGACATAATCAGACTTTCTGAAAACAGTTCCCCTATGTATTTATTTAACTGATAGACTGAAGCAGTCTCCTTAGGAGTCACTTGAGTCTATAGGAGGCCCAGTGAGCATTTCAGCATGTAGATTTACCTTTATGATTAGAGCGCATTGTTTAGCTTCCTGCAGAGGTTTTTCCTACTGATTAGACACACGTTATTTTTTAAGGGGGTAAAAACTGGCTGAATACAGATAACCCGTCCCGCCTTGCAGCTTCCAAGGGAGTTGCAACTATGGATGTTTCTCAGGCAAAGACAGACAATCCCCTCCAGAGCCAGGGGATACACCACCAAAGGTACTTTTTTTTCCAGTGAGACACCACAGAAGATGCTCTCACTTGTTCAAAAAGGCCAGAAGATGTCATTGCTACAGGGAATGCCAGGGAAAAAATACCAAGAATCAGAACTCAACTCTTCTGCTGGGGTAGATGTTGAGTAGTTTCTGTGAAATCATCTTACATTTCTATGAAATGTACTGAGCTTCACCTTCACCAAGGTCAATTAGGAAAAAAGAAAGCCCTTTGCACTCTACATACATCTACAGACATTTGCAGGTCTTTTCAACACAGCCTATCTAATTATGCACTGATTATTTCCCGCTGTCTCTGAGAAAATGTCAGGCAAAACATTTACTATGAAACCTCCCACGTTTTACTGACAGTCCAAAGGCTGTTACTGGGGTATAAAAAAAGCTCCTTACATCCCACTAAAAAAAAAACTCAAGCCGAAAAAACCCTCAAAATCCTTTGGGCTGCTGTGTTTCATGGGGCTGTCACCAAGGCCTGAAGGCTGGGGTTGGACTTCCCAGGCCCAGCAGGCAACTCCTGTTCATTGCAGACCCTGCAAATCGCTACTGTGCACTGGTGTAGGTAGATGCTGCCTGCACGGGGAGCTCGAGAGATGGGTTCTTGTTTTGCCTTCAGGCAGATTGTATACTTTGTCTGCAGGAGGAGGAGATCAGCATCTCATTCCAGCATGCTCTCAAGTAAATATCTACCCACAACTTTCAAATGGGTGTGAACGTATTGGGCACATTGAAAGACAGACGTGTCGGGTGGTGGGTGGTTTCCTTCGAGCTTACTGTAGATATGCGAGAAATACCCTCCTCACACATGGCCCCAACGGTCCCTCCAGTTGCAGCCCAAGTGGGTTTTTCCGGCCTTATTTCATATCCATTACCCTTTTTGATCTTTATTTCTCTATGATATTAAGAAGATTAATGTTGTTAGATCTTTGTGTCTAAAGCTCCTTTTCATGTTGCAGTTTCACACTTTTTTATGTTGGAGATACGTTGGTTTTTATGTTCGAGCTGTTTAATGAGTCATATTTTCCTCCTTGTGCCTTAATGGCACATCATTTTCTTGGCTAATGTGACTGGAACAGTTAGAGATGACCCACTGCCAAGAGAGCAAACACATAGGGAAGGAGTTCTCCCTGCACCCTCCCCCTTCATTCATATCTGCCCACACAGCACCAGGACCCTTGGTGAAGACTTGCAGAAGTGACCTTCCTCCTGTAATTGGACTGGACCGCAAACTCTGCAAAGATTTCCAAATAGACATTGGGCACCAAATCCACTTGAGAACCTGAGCCTCTGAGTGCCTTATCCCTATCCTAACCAAGATGTTGTCATTCCTCGTGCTGACCCATTTGGGCTTCTCTGTCTTTCCCCTGACAAACGGCCTTGCTGCCACTCAAAGAGGGACTATGGAGGGTTCGTATGTGTCCAGCTGGAGCTTCCCGGAGTGCAAGGATCAGATATAATTGGTTTTGTTTCTTGTACCTACACCAGATTTTGTACTTTGTTTTTATAAAGAAAGGTTTGAGGGAAGGGTTTTAATAGGAGGTAGAAATGGCATTTGAGTTGAAGAAGAAGATCCTCAGACTTTGAGGGCTATATTATATGTCCTGGGAAAAAGAAACTCACCTGAATTCAAAAAGAGAATGAAAATAAAGCTTGGATATCCATACTGGGTCTGCTAAGAGCTTTGATTTTTATTTGATTACTGACCCTGCAATCATTTTTTTATTGCTATAAGTTCATGACCTGACTCTGTGTGGACTAGACCTGGACAATGATCATGCCTGAGCCTTTGCAGACTTGCAGAGGAGACACCAACACCTCTAGTTCACCTCTCCAGACTGTAGGTCAAGAAGCCATACTTGGACTTATCTCCCCCAAAGATCTACTGCCCCATGCAAATGAGACAGAAGGTAACACTCAGTTACCTTCTAACTCTCCCCCATCATATAATACAAAACCCACAGACAGAAACAGCCTCCACCCCTCACCCACAGGTCTGCCACTACTGACAGTCCTACAATTGCCTGCAGAGAAAATGCAAGAAGCTGAAGACATAGAATTAGAATGGTTTGGGTTGGAAAGGACCTTCAAGCTCATCCAGTTCCAACCCCTGACATGTGCAGGGACACCTGCCACTGGATCAGGTCACTTAAAGCCTCATCCAAACCTGCCTGATGGTTAAATTTTAGGATGAACATCACAAGTCAGAAATCCTGGCTGATTTCCTCAAGATGTTCTCATGTGTCCATATGGCCTAAAATGTTCCATAATGAAATGAACTGCTGCTTCACAGTAATAACTGAAAGAAAATTTACTATTCCAGTCATCAACCTTGATCATAACATTTCTAAAGCTCTTTGAAAATGCAAAGTGCTCTGGTGGTGTTAAGTATTATCATTATGTGAACAGCAGTTCCTTCTGTGTAAGGCTGTACGTGACCTCACTTTAAGAGGTTTTTTTATTGACTGACACAGGAGAGTATGTCATATACTCAAATCATACGCATTTCATTTCCTAAAGTAAGCTGTGTTAGCGATTTAACAAGGTTTAAAAGTAGGTGAATCCTATAAAGCTGGGCTTGTACTCGTCCCTAATATTCCACCAGCTAAAGTGATTTCACTTCTACTACGCAGAAACATGAAAGAGATTGTGCGGAGATTTGCTATTCAATCCTCTTTCTCTGCGAACACTGTGGTGAATGAGTCTGCAGGAGAGGATGTAGGTCAGGACAACTTATTAAGTAAATAGTGCAAAGCAGCCACAGAAAGTGAATGGCGAGATCTTAAATACGATTATTCACTTTGGAAACCCAAGCTTATGATTAACTCTGATCCCACTGGGGAATGCAACGTTCTGTGACCAGGGTGTCCAATCAAAGCAGCACACGCTTGCACGTGCCCATCACTGCAAGGTTTATCATCATGCTGTATTGCATGCAGAAATGCTCAGGATAATTATTTTTGGCCAGAAAAAAACAGAAAACAATCACAGTCTCCTTAGGAGTCATGTATGCACATGGGACAACATGAAACTCATCCAGCACCTGAGCTGTTTTGCTTCCCTGTTATTTGACTGTATCTAAAATAGCTTCCAGCAAAGTTCAGGAGGTGAAGCAACACAAAGCAGGGAGAAACCTGTATTGCTCATCAGGAGCACACTGAGTTTCAGACTGGGGATTGAATACATCTAACTGTTCACAGGAGGAGTCACACACTTGTTCAGTTATACTTTTCTTGTTTCAAGTTTTTGCTTATCCATTGGTAAGTAAAGCAAGTATTTGTCTTCAGGAGAGTTTCCTCTCTACCCCTGAGTTCACATCACTTTGAATTATATGTTTAAGTTGTGCTTCCCACCCTATATCAGAAGATGACGACCAAACTGTCAAGATGGCTTTGGCTCTGGGCTGTGGTTTGGAGGACACATTGCTTCACATTGCAGGTATCTCTTAACTGGTGCTGTTTGCTTAGGAGAGAGGACAAATCTGGTGGCCCATAAAAAGTAGTCTGCAGTTTTGCCCTGCAGCAACATGGATAACTTAATGAAGGGCAGCCTTGCTGTCTATGCAAAACAAGCCTATATACAGCACAAATGACCCATTTCAGCAGAACATTTTCTTACAACTTATCCTGCAGATATATTTAAGTAGCCTGACTGATTCAGACACAGTGGTAACACTCCCTGCATTCAATGATTAATACAAAGTCCTTTCTGTTTGCAGACAAAAGCTGAGCGTTTCATTAAAAAGGAGGAGGGCAAAGGGAACATATTTTAGAAAATCAATGGTCCAGATTTCTCATGTTTGATCTTGCTTATGAGTTGGAAAGCCTGGTCCCGCTGAAGATAAAGTGCATATGTTTAATTTATTCTGAAGATCTTTGTAAATGATGATTAGAAATATATTCAGATCTTGCTGGTTAGGATGCAACTGTCACTGGGCAGAGACAAAAGACGTAGTATAAGCAGTTCAAATAGAACCTTAAGGGTGGAAATAAGGAGGGATCTGGTTCTACTCCAGAAAAGTCATCAGTTTCCTGAGTAAAATTAGACAAGTCACATAAATTTATGGGTCTCCATTTCCTCAGTAGATTAATTCACTGACATTTATCAGGTCCTATGAAATCTCAGGGGAATTGTTTTACATTAAGAAGTAAATATGTGTTCAGCCTGCTAGAAAGTCAACTGGTCATATCCCACAAGAGTTATGTAGCAAACCCCAGAAATACTTAAGATATCTTGGATCGATAATGTACCCTCTGTTGAGAGCTTCTACACTGATTATCAAGATGAGCATAACTATAAGTGAATAAATGGTCCCTGAGGTGAAGACTGGTTACGCATTTGTATGTTGCCTGTGAGAGCAGTGCATCCAGTGTACATCCAGGCAATGCTAAGTGTGAATTCCATGGAGGAAGGTGATGGCTCTGTTGACTCTGGGGTAGAGAGGTCCCATACTGAGCTGTTAGCACCATAAAATTCAGTGCATGCACACATTTACACACTAATTCAGGGCATACGCACCGGAACAAACTCATGTGAGGTGGGTGGGTTGTTTCTATTGCCACAGCACAATTAATCTGCAGATGGAAAACTCAGAAGTCAACAGAGGGGGATTACTGTACTGCAACACATCTTCATGCTGAGAATATCTCCCCAGCTGGGACCAGTTAGACCTTCTCAGTAGAGCATAGGAGTTGACCTCTACCCCATTTGCTCCCGAAACACAGACCCCTGTGGCTTGTGCTAATGGAAAATCTCGATTTGTGTTGTAGGACAGCGCTGGATCCGTGCCATTTAGAGTGATAATGCATGCACAGTTGACAGAAGATGATAACTTGCACTTCTGTTGCTGTTCAGCTTAAAACCCTGTACAAACATCAGCTTCTATTGCCTCACAGTGCTTTGGGAGATTTGTATTTTTGAGCTGCTACCAGGGCTGTGGATGAATTGGGATGAGAGGAATGAAGTGCCTCTATGGAACAGCTAGTCAGAGAGGCTGGTGGTCCTGGCTTTCCTTTTCTCTGGCTGTTTTCTATAGCTACTATAACACCCACATACCGACCCCCACATCTAGACAGGGTGCTGAGTTTCAGGAGGTTTAAACAGTAGCCCAGACTCTATCTGCTGAGGTGGAGTGCAGTTAATCAAACTCCTCCACGCTCTGTCTTCTAACTTGATGATTTGCGTTGTGGAATGCAAACTCACCATCTAGCTTGTTTGTTCATACCTCCTGAAAAGAGGAGAAAATAGATTGAAAGCTGCTGGATCGAAGCAGCAACTCAGTCATTTCATTGTCTCTATGGACAGAAGACTGAAGCTGTTCAGAAGTTAAAACAAAGAGGATTTACGCTCTCAATTTAGAAATTTATGACTCATTCCCATTTTGGCTGTTAGAAGTGGCTGCCATTTCCCCTGCCCCCAAAACATCCATGCCATAAAAAATAAAACTCATAAGCTCTTCACTGTCCTTATCTTGATGCACAAAGAATTCAAATGTTCACTGGCGCTATCTGGAGTTCGACTTCCTGTTATTAAGAAGGACATCCTAGTATTTAACAACACAAGATTTTTACTTTTTTCCCCTTCTTCAAGCCAGGCAGAATATCTAATGATTCTGGGATTTGTTTCCTGCTTGTAATTAAGTAGGTCACAGCTGCAAAGCAAGAGAACAAGAAAATATTCAGATCACACAAAGCCAAGAATGATTAAATCATTTGCAGCTGAAGGATATGGCAGATTTTCTTCTTCTTCTTTTTTTTTTTTTTTTAAAGAAGACTCTTGTCTAAGGAAAACAAATATTGGAACTTTTAAAAGAATGATGAACTTGGAAATTCTGCCCAAGTGCCACAGTAGCTTGGGAAAAAAGATAGATCAAACCAGCAGCTAATGTTGTTCACAAGTTGAATAGCTTTATGTGGTTTTAAATAAACTTACTATTCCATTGCTTAGGGTCATACCTTCTATCCATTAAATTCTCTTTGAACCACATACAAGATTTCCCTCCTTTCTTCTGGGCAGTTCCTGCTAGGACAGATGCAATGAAGCTCTCCAAGTCAGCCTGAAATGCTGTGCTATGCCCTCTCCAGTAGGGCCCACACAACACACACCGTGTGTGACTCCAGATGCAGTCCAGTCAGCATGATCTCTAACCAGGGAGCTTGAAGTTCCCACAGGGTTGGAGATCTTTTGATCTGCACTTACGACTCTTGGTGTTATGTTGCCCTCTCACTCCACCTCTCTTTAGGATAGTGAGCTCTTGTTGGTCCCTGCATGACTGCCTTCACTCCAAGAGAAGTATTGGCAGTGTGTGGCCTAATGCCCTTTATTAACCATGCACACATGGCTGAAGAACAACCTCTGAAGAGTCCTGACAGTAGGGGTAGGGAATGGAAACAGGCATCAACTGATAAAGCCATGATGCAACCTTGAAAAGCCAGGAAAAACTCCCTTCAGAGAGCTGAGGTGTCAGTTTGATCGACCTAATTTGGGTTATTGCATGGTTCAGGAGGAGCATAAATGACTACACATTTCCATTACGGTGCTTTTTCATGCCTGTGCTTCAATATAAATAGTGATCTTACTCTGTACAGTGAGAAAAATGCTGTTTGGGAAGATTTATATCTGAAGCCCACCAAAATCAACACTGTACAGGGCAGTGGTCCAGTCAGACAAGAGTCACTGCCTTGCCAGGGAACAGTCTCTGTGAATGCTTGATTACAAAATAGGGTGTTTGGCTTTGTCATAAGAGCGATTAAGATATGGTCAGAATAACAAGAATGAAAGCATAGCGATATTTCTATAAAAACGTGATCAGGAGAGACATAAATCTTGGCAACTGTAAATTGTTGATTACCTCATGTTTACTCAAGATCTGATTGGGAAAGAGTCGTGGGAAAAGAAAGCCCACATAGATGGTATTCTGGGAACTGTCCCCATTTGACCAGACAGAGTGAGTTCATTCCAGGATAAGAGAACGTGGACCTTTTCATGCTGTTATTTCTTGGCTTTGCAAGATAGGAATTGAGAGGGAGAGATGGTCAATGCCTCCTCAATGGGCATTCGTTATGAAACACAAACAACGGAGGGTTTCTCACAGGCTGGTGCCTGATGAATTTGAGGAGAATCATGCAGTCTCTCCTCATGAAGCACTGACCTCATGAGAGAGGGGCTGCATGAAAAAGCATAGTGTTAGATATCCTGACCTGCAGAAGATGCTTGATCTGTCTTCAGGTGATCCAAGATAGATGGATTTGTGGGTTTCCATCTGGGATTTCTCTAAAAGCTGTTGACTTTCAGAAACGTTTTTCTCCCTTCTATACAAAATGAGGTTACTTGACCGTGAGCCCCTCATACAGAGGACTCCTGAGGAAGGGAAGGTAGTGACCTGAGAGAAAACACCAATGCTGGGCTCTATAACAGATGTTCCTTTGCAGGAAAACATGCATTTTGCCTACCTCCTTGTCCTGAATCTTTCAGCAATTTCTTTTCCAGTCTAGGGTGGAGAATAGCATCTGTGGATCAGTATAAAAGAAAGCTCAGGAATAAAAAGTTTTCAAAATGCTGTTGCAATTCAGAGTCTGGCTAGTGCTGCAGAGTCTGCTGTGACTGATTGTCAGGAAAAGGGGCTGGATCATATACTGGCATCAGCCTGCTTTATCTTTCCCCTGACACCAACCTCCAGAAGCTGGAGGTTGGCCCCAAGGCCACTTTAACCGCTCTCTGGTGACTGATTGGATGCATTGGAATGCACTAACATAACTGTGCTTTTAAAAATCAACATCCTCTGGTTTTATGACTCTTCTTGGCCAGGTTCCCACTTGCTGTAACTGAAGAAAATCCTTTCTCATATGCAGGAAACTGCCGCTATTGGTGCATTTGAAAGTTTACGGGAGGATACACGATGGCTGCATTACAGCAAAGTCCAGGATGGAAAAAAAAGAAGCTTTCCAACATTTCAGAGCGGAAATTATGAAAATTAGAAAGCCTCCTCCCAGACCCTGGTGTGGTTTGCAAGCATGAGTTAGGGGAAGAGATTCAGGAGACTGAGAAACGGGATGCAGATGTGCACTTCAGGCTAGTGGGAGCCCTGAAGTTTGATCCTGCTTCAAACACACACAGATTTTTATGGTTTTGGCAGTTCACCTTGGCTTTACCTTAAAAGCATCCTGGGTGCCAAGTGGAAATGACAGCATTGGCTGTGTTGCAGAGGTTTGGAGAGGATCAATGTCTGAGGACACTTTGTAATACGTAAAGCCTGACATATTATAAGGAATCTTCTTAAATTGTGACCTAGGATTGCCAAGCTTCCCTCCTGCAATAGCTGATCCATCATATTAGCCTTGAGGGAATTTCTTGGATGGTATTTTCAAAAACTGGGAACTCCAGGCTCTGCCCTCAGGCAAAAGTAACAGCTTTGAGCTCAGCTCCGAAGAAAGGAGAGTCTGTGAAACAATTGCAACTCACTTTTCTTGGTCATCTGTAAAAATCTGGACCTTTAATGAGGACAAACTACCTGTGGGGTTTCAACCTTGCTCCTCCTCCTCCCAGCTGTCTAGTGATGGATTAAGATTGATTAAAGGAAGACTGAAAGACATAAAGTCACTCGTTGCCATCATCATTCAACTTCATCAGTGCTCCAAACTATCAGAGATACTGTGGTTAGAAACATACTGTAGCTGCTGAATGCACAGCAAGAGGATTTATAAAAGCAGGATGTTGGAGAGGTTTTTTTGAGTGTTGCACGGGAAGAAAAGGGCATTGGCATTCTTCTCTCTACAGGGTGCTCACTTCTCATGGATCACACCGATCAGTGAAGCACACAGATCCTGTGCCCTTTCCCTCAGCAACTCAGTGCTGTTACCCAGCTAGATCTCAGCATCTCTTTCAGATGCAGTCAATACAGGTATTTATGCATATAAAGTGATAAGAAATAGATATTGCTTTGAATGTCAGATTACATCCATCCTGCAATGAAAAAGAGGCATTTGGAGAGGGTGCAAATGCAGGATCCAGGCCCTTTCCTGTCTCCCCAGCTACTCCGTACTCAGGTGAGGCATCTGGCATTTTATCAAGCTATTGGTCATAAAGCTATGGTGAGCATTTCAATTGTCTAATTCTGGTGCCCTCATCTCCAGCCTGCAAACACATAAACGTGGAAGACTAACCAAGAAGCTGGCCATAAGGCTGTCCTTCGGAGCAGATTCAAACATTCCCTTGGGGTCTCTGAACACACTTCTCCAAAAGAAACAGCACCATGAATTCCCTGAAATGGACTCAAACATGGAGTTTCTTAAAATAGAACTACTGCTTCTGCAAATGCTGTCTGAAAGACACAGAGAGAGGGCTGAAGTCCAGGACCAAACTGCTTGGCATCTGCCCGACATCTGATGGAGTCATCCATATGTTGGACAGGAGCATGTATGCTCTCCTTGTGATATATATTTCAGCTTTGCTGCTGATCTGGCTATCCGCAGCAATAAGGAAGCAGAGTCTTCAGACTGGCTTTGACTCCAAAGTCACCACAGGCATTATGTTATACTGCTGTTTTCCAGCCTGACCTAGAGGAGCAGCAGTCCCCTGCCAGGGCTAAGAGGGCAGGGCCACCAGAAGAATAGCACCATTGACTCCCTTCAGTGAAGCCAATAGTAGCCACCTAGTTTGCTGCAAAATCAATAAACTGTATTGCAAGAGGCACACTTTTGTTAGGATGCAGGTTCACATTGTACTTATGAGTCTTGACTAAAGGTACAACTACACAGAGCCAACTCTTGATCATCTGTTCTTCCACACAGGAAAAGCTATGAGGAACAGACAGTAGCTCTAATGTGAATGAGCTGGGGTGCTTTCCTGACTGTGAAATAGATTTATATCCTCTCTAAAGTGAGGTGTAGCCCATCTGTTTTGCTTCTCTAGAATTCCCCTTCAAGAACAGACAACTTGTTCTGGAAGTCCCACAAATATCAGAGGTGGTAGTGTAGGGCTTGCCAGGACAAAACCCAGGCTGGTAAATGAAAGATTCACAGGGCCACATGCAGAGCTAGTGAACAACACATAGATATGGAGTCAGATCTCTGTGGTCTGGGATGCTCACATCTGGATCTGGCTAGCCTGGATATCCTGCCTGGACCTGGTCTCCAGGAGTGAGTATGCAGAACAGACATGGCAGCCTGTGTTTATCTCCTCTAACTGGAAAGGCTTTTTCCTCTACAGTTAACGGAAGATCGATGTCAGCACAGAAGAAAATTAATCCCATCCTAAATTGTCTTTGAAGAGAGGAGCATGAGTTATCTTCAGAAGACACACATTGCCCCCTCTTCTTTGACTGCTAAAGAGGCCTGAAAAGTTAGTAAAAATTACTATAGCTGCATGACAAACTAAGTGTAGGCTGGCTGAAGGCACAAGTGGCAGGCAACTAACATGGGAAATACACACTAGCAAGAACATAAGCCCCTACCTGTCATCTCTCTTAGATGAGTTTCTCCAAAACACCTCTCATCCCGTCACTTATCTGTTGGGAGCTGGCAGGGTGGAAACTCCCTGTGGCAGAACCTTTTGAGTTAAGGCAAATTTACAGTGATTTCTTTCCTGAACTAAAATGGTAAAATAGTAAAATAGTGCTTGTACTGCATGAAGATCACCAAAAGACGGATACTTAGTGCATCAGCATTAATTGCAGGTTATTGGTCCTTAGCCATTGTTTCACGTGGATTTTACCTAATCTATGATGATGCAAAACCCAGAGAGAAAATAGATATCCATGATTCCAGCCCGTCGAGACTTCGTAGTTTATATAGAGGGAATGCTGGAAACTAAAATGAATTTCAACCTCAGTTAAGAATCTTGCTCACTCATTTTGAAGCATGCACAGCCGTAATTACACCTTCTAAATATATTCCAGAAGTACAGCTGGACTGTAGAGTGTGTTCTGGTGACTAAATGGCATCATTTCAGCCCATTATCTTTTCAAAAGCTTTTCATGTGGTATCTTTGGGAAGTGGAGACTAATTGAGGTCCTTGCTTACGCAGTTTGGAGAGTTTGATACTTTGGTTGCAGTAAGAAAAATTAAAGCATGAGAATCACTCATATCCATCTGCTGGCAGAATTAAAAGTCAATGTTTCTTTGAAGACATTAGAAATGATGGAGACAATGAGGATAATACATACTTCACTGGAAAATAAACTAAACTTAGACAGAAAGTTTGACCAGAAGTCTGAAGAGTGTTTAAAATCCAAATCTAACATTCCAATGTTCTTGAATCAGCAAAATAAAAACTGTGCAGCTACCCACAGAACAGATTTCCTTTGGGTCAGAACAGCCTTTTTCGTGATTTCTGTCAGGGTGGTTAGGATGCCCTGGGGCTTATGAGCTTCACTAAAGTCAGTGCTGATGTTTAACCAGCTTTCTGTTGGTGCCTTGTCTGGAACAAAGATGTCTCAAGAGTGAAAATGGAAAAGTTCTATGAAGGCTAAGTTTGTTGCTTGTCCTCTCTTTTGGGGTTTTTTTTCCTATTTTTTCAATTATTGGAGGTTCCTTTTATGTTTTTTTGTTTGGTTATTTTTTCATTCACTTATAGTATGCTGTCTGATTAAAAGATTAACCAAGAAATCAAGAACTGGGAAAAGGTAAGTACCACACTTTGCACTTAATGTCTGAAAATGCTGTTATTTCAGGAGTTTGTTGAAGCAGCATATAAGCAATCCCTTGTACGGATCATGAATTGGCAAAGTCTAGAGACTTTCCATGCCTGGAACCCTTTTCATGTCTAAACCCTTTCAGGGACAAGTCCTGGCTAGAAGATGAGTTAGGATTAGGTCTTCATGGTGGGGAAGTTTGGGAGATACTTCAAATACACAAACAACTGCTTTGCATTATCTATTGCTTACTGGTCTAGCTGAAACAAGTCTCAGTATGGAAAAGCCCTTCCAGGGATCCTTGTAGGGGTGGTAAGTTCCTGCCTTTTGTACTGCAGAATAGTGCCTATAGACAACCTGGTTTGGTGCTAAACCATGATAACTCCTGAGTTTTGGACTGCTAGTAGATGCATGATCCAGCCATGACACGAACTACCCAAGAAAGCCCTCTGAGCAGGCTTATTAGCTGTGTGACAAAATGGGTCCATGAATTATAGGAGCCTTTCCACCCTTCTCCAAACCCTTATGACTAAATTCACATAATCCCCTCGCCCTTCCTTTCACCCAAATCCAAAACATTTAGCTCATTTCTGGCTCCCAGTTTCTGTCCCCTGGCTTGCCCTTGCTCTGTTCCCTGACCTACCCTTGCGGTTCCGGGGTCTGGCCAATACGAAGACAACAAATGCCAAACTTTAAAGAAAATAGCTTTTAATTTTCTGATCAAAATAAGGTTTGGAGCACTGGAAATTTCACAGCAGAGCCATTGCAAGTGAGGTCTCTGGACCTTGAGAGCTTCCAATAATTCAATTAAGCTCAAACCATTTGAAAGCCAATTTGAGCAGTATCCTGGCTCCAAACTCTGCAGAGTTGACCAGTCACTATCCATTAGCCTCCACTGTGCTCTCACCTCTTGCTCTGTTAACCTGCATGAATTCTAGGAGGATAAAGTCTGGCACAGCTCCTGATCTGTTTCACAGGAAAGTCTGTTTTGATTTGTTACACCTTTTAGAAGTGTCACAAAATATTACAACTTCCAGTCACCCAAGAAGGTGCGCCAAGCATTTATCTGTCTAGGTAGACTTCAAATTAAACCAATTCTTCCAAAATACTTGTGAACAGGTCAGAAAAGATAAAGCAGATAAATTTGATGTCTTGGCAGTCACAAGTCATTATATCAGAGCATTATACAGGTGACAGTTTTGCTACTTAAGCTTATTCACTTATTAATTTTTTTTTTTGGGGGGGATGCAATTATTTGCCTATAGGGCTGATGAATAATTTATTTCAAATAAAGCATGCTACAAAATGCTGCTTTTTCTTTTTCCTTTTTCTTAAGTTTTTATATGGATTTTATCACCTTGAGTCTTGAGTGGCTTCCAGAGAAAAGCTAAGACGACAGGAGTTTCTTCCTTCAAGGTCTCTATTCTCTCTATTGGGCAACTTCTACACTCAAATATGTACTTGTTTTGTTATCCACAGTATCTGAGTAATTATACTGTCACCTTGGCAGACTAGCAGATTGGTATTGATGCTGTCAAGGTAAGAGGTCCATCCAAAAAAAAAAAAGTCACTAAGGTGCTAAGCAAAGGACCTGCAAGACCTGCCAGTGTATGCAAGTCAATAGCGTGAACTGGAAAGATCAGCTTTCCTTGAAGCACTCGGTTGTGGTGTCAGAGTGAGTGTTCACAGTGTCACTCACAGAGGCTTGCTTGAGAGAGTTTAACAAATAGGGACCGCTCCACCCTAAATGCCACAATATCTACCTTACTCTAGCCTGTTAGATCCTGCACTATGGCCCCTGGCATGAGAGGTTTCTGACCACTTTGCTCTTGAACCCATGCTGGAAAAATGATTAATAACAAGCCAAACTCTGAATTATGCTTTGTCTAGTAGAAAAGAAATCCAATATTTCAGAGCAGTAAAAGCACTTGTATAATAGATTTGTACATCAGCAAGACATACACGGACTCTTTTGCTGGGTTTGCTTGAAGGCAACCTTCTTTCTTGCTAAAAGCAAAGGTCACCATTAGCTGCAGAATAGCGTGGGAAAACCTGCCTCTGCAGAGCAGAAAGAGTGATTTTTTTTTTTAAGCCCTGGGTTCTCTCTTCTCAAGGGAATTTTATTTATAGGAGGAATGATGTTTCCTGCTGCATTCTTAACGTGCTTGCAGCTTGGGATAAGAACATGGGAGCTCCGTCTACCGCCATCTGTTTTCTATGGCAATAAATATCCATTTACAGATTTATCTCTGCCTGGTGTGGTTTAAAGTCATGATATGAATGAGTGTTCATGGATATCCATTCAAAAAGGAAGTGTCATAGGTAAATACCAGTTCCAGCTCCATACCGGTGTAGATTTACACTTGTGTAATGGACAGTGGAACTCTGACTTGGGGCTATGACTGCATTTTTAATCTTAGCTTATCTTCTTTGGAGGAACAAGAAATAAAAAAGCAATCTCGACTAAAATCCTGCTGAGCTGCAAGCATCCACAGTCACAATTGGTCACAGGGTCTTTAATTTACTGTTGCTGAGAGCAGGGACCTAAACCTAGGGTGCAAACTCCAAGACCTCATTTAAAATGGCTTTTCCATCCATATCTCTCCCAGTTTGATTTGTTTGTTACAGCACTTCAAGTCTGGAGATGGCTTTCCTTTTTACACAGCATCCTTTGAGCCTTGAAGGCAGAGGAGGAGGCAGGCTTGTCCATTTTTAATACAAGAAAGCTGCATGTTTTCTCTAGGCTTTCAAACTCAAAAAACCCAATGCCTTGTGTTTGTGGTGAGAAGCATTCTGATGGCTGGAAAATAGTGAAGTCTTCAGAGAAGGAATAAATATGTGTTCTTCTTTACCAATGCCTTGCAACAGCAGAAACAGATCTCCAAATGGTGCTAGGCATTTGTTAGGCATTAGCAGGACTCTATTCATCTTCCTCTCACACACATCTGCAGCACATGGATATAATAAAGATAGCTTGCAGGCATAAACTGTCTCACATTAATAATGTAAAGGGCACAAGGACTACATATTTAATGTGCGTGTTTACTGGTTGGGGAAGGAGATCCACAGAAGGACGATCTGGTAGGGGGTGCTCTCTGTTGAGAAATACTGTGTTAGGGATGGGATTCACATCTCCTGGTTTGGTGAGGTCCTCTTCTGACCAAGTTGTCCCTGTACATGCTGGCTAAAGGAGAGCTGGCTGGGGTTTAAGGAGTGATTAATTCAACCATACGTGAGTGTTCAGGGGACAACATCTGCAGTCCCCACAGAGTAACTTGACTGCTTCTGCAGTGACCCCAAAGTCAGCCTGAGGTGCTGGCCGGAATGGAGAGGTCTCATAGACGTCAGCATTGACTTAGGTGAATCCAACTCATATCTCAGTCCTGATGATGGCTGCTGGTGTGCCCCATAGCATAAAATTTAATACTGCCTCAGCTGACACATTTGATGGACTCTGTGCCATACCAACTCATATTTAGCACTGCCCTTTTTTATTTGGACTTGTAAAAATCTTTGCAAAGCTATCTCTTCTGCTAGGTGCATGCCACGCATTGCACAGATCTCACACCTCACACTGTGCATGTTGAAACTTGCTCACTTGGGGCTGTATTTTGGGCTCTTTCACTGCTGAAGTGGGATTTTGTGGACTCTGAGTTTAGAAACACAACTTCTGTGGGGCTTCAGGACTCCAAGTGCAGAGCACCTGCCCTGTTACCTCTAGCTGGCAGAAGGTTTCAGGTAGAAAGAGCATGATGTATGCTTCAACCAGGTTGACAACAGCCTTGTGGGCAACATGCCTGTTGGGACAGCTCTGTGACAGGGTTCAGAGAATAACAGCAGGTACAGGGATTTAGGATAAAAGAGAGCCAGTTGCAAAGCCATCCTATGAAATCCTCTGGCAACCCTTATAGCAAAGCTCCAGTATTTGCCTGACAAGAAGCCTAAACCACCCCAATCTTAGGTCACAAAGTAGGAAGGAGAGAAATAAACTGTGGATGTGAGTGAAAATAAACCAATTCCTTCCCCTCAGTGTCCAGTCACTTAGGCTGCACGTGGGGCTGTTAAGTGTGTACACAACTGCCAAGTCCCCTGCAGTGCTGGTCATCCCTATGCATCCATTCTTTTCTGTTGTATAAATACTGACCTTGTCCAACACCTTCTTCTGCAGGTATTTCCATACTCTCCCTCACTTCCCATCCTGGTGTTACCTCCTGGAAACAGCCTGTGAGAGTACTGCTGGTTTTCACACCTTTCCATCACATGTAACACAGCAGAGTAGACTTGGGCAGCTGTTGCTGAGGTGAATGGCTAGGGCTGTTTACAAAGGGGATACATGTTTCCTTGGAGGAGAGCACTTTCCCATTACCCATGCTGTTATACAACTTGTCTCTAGGCTCATTGGTCTCAGGTACAGTTTACATGAAAGCATGAACCCTTCCAGATGGGGAGGGGACCTGCCATGGCCAGCAGCAGCAGAGGATGATGGTGCCACAGCAGCTAGGATCTTGCTCTGGCCAAAAAGATCATCTGCCACTTTGCGGGAAGGCAACTTTGAAGGAGACACCAGACTTCTGCCTCCTCACACTTGCGAGACCAGCCGCAAGCTGCTGGACACTGACCCAGCTCCTGTTGTCTGAGCTGGCAAAGATTGTTCCTCTCCAGAGTAGGAACCCTGGCCAGCAGTGCTGGGCACTGGATAGGGCATGCAAATTGGTTGGAAAATCAAGGCAGGTTAAAGCTGCAGGAACGACTCCCTGCCCTGGGCCCCTCTCAACACCAGCATCTTGAACGGCAAAGCTCACATTTACCAGGAGGGACATTTCTGAATGCACTTCAAAGCAACAAACAACAATCAAACAATAGTGGACCAAAGCTGTGTGAATAATTGATTATCTATGGCTTGCTTGATGGACTGGAAAGGCAAAGAAAATACATTTCAGGTTGACACAAAGTTATTTTTCTTTCCCTTCTGCCAAATGGAGAAGGAAGGAAAACAAACAAACA
>WAAB01022686.1:0-55904 GCA_013389865.1 Piaya cayana
GAGACTGGATCAGCCCATGGTGTTCTTCCTGCCTTTGACTGTGGCAGCAAAACCAAGGACATGAGCAGTTGTTGGTGTTCCAATGTCATTTTTATGGGCAAAGAGACAGAAGATTTTTTACTCTCTCAAGGAGAAAACTATACCTAGTTACATCTTGAGGAGAAGGGCTGTCTCCTGAGGTGGAATTTCACCTGGTGAACCATTTTTAGCGGCTTTTTTTCATTTCTTTATATTTGATCAGGTATAGTTGGAATTAACTAGCTGTTATTTTGCTTTCTTTGTAATGTATACCTCTTTTAGAATTCCTGATGTTCTACCCTCTTGTAATTCACTGACAATTTAATACTTAAATATATTTGATAGGAACATTTTATTGTTTAATTAAAACCTGCTTATGGGAAAGTAGTTTTTCACTTCAAAATTTAAAATTGTAAACTGATATGTACATATGCTTAGTATTTGTATTTAACATGCATTTCATTTTATGTCCCTTGCTTTAGATGTTAAAAAATATAAGATGCACAGTCACAGAAGAATTCTTTATTTTACATTGTCAGTCACTGTTCTTCAAAATATGTTCAAAACCACCTGAGTCATTTGTATCCTTGAGGGGAATGTAAAAAATACATATGTATAAATTTAAGTGTATATGTTTTATATATGGAGATATAGAAAGTTAACTAAATTAAATATAATATTTGTATAGAGGCATTAAGCAAAAATCTGAGATTTCCCCAGAAAACACTACACAAATTGGAAGAAAGAGCCAGTCACTTAAGAATCAGAAAATTTTATTTTGCAGAAAGCTTTAGACAGAAAGGTAGAGTAGCACACATGTCCCCTTTTCCATTGTAAAGGCGAGTCTCTACCTCTCTGTGTGATCATATCATGCCAAAGATTGAAATCTTCTGAGCTTTCCTATACTTGTGTTCAAAGACCTTGTCAAAAGATGAAGAATTCTCTCGTGAAGTGGCTGAATAAGTAGAGGACCAGAGAGAGCCATGTCCTGGTCTTATGTATGATTAGATCTGTGTCTCTTAAAGGGAGGATAATATCAGCAAGTAAGGGAGCAGTGAAACTCATTTACCATGCACAAACCCTCTCCAGGGCTCTAGCAGACTCTTCAGAGTTTAACTTAATGACAGTGTCCTTGTGGAGTGCAGCAAATCTCTGTTTGTGTGTTGCCAATGTCAGGAGTGTACCTTGGTCTGATCCTGTCCCTGTCTGGAACTGCAGCTTCAAAAGGCAGGGTAGTATCACTATATAAAGGGAGCAGCCACCCTAGCTCACCATACACAACTCCTGTTTAGAGTTCTTCCAGAACCTTCAGACTGTGACTGTAACAGGTATGTAAATATTAGAAACCAAAGGGATAAGCAGCTCTAGTCAGCATGTAAAACTGTCTGGGGCTCTGTCTGAATTTTTAAGACTTCTCTTAGTGTTAAGAGTTGTTGTAGAAGGTAAATGATTTCTCCAGTAGTATGACTAAGAATAGGAGGAAGCAATTGTCTGCTTTTGTCCTGCCTGAGCCATTGGCTTAAAAGGAAAGATAATATCAACAAAATGAATAGTCCTGCCAGAGTATTCAAGACTTATCTTAGCGTGAGTGTCCTTATAAAATTTTGAGAATCACTCTGGCCATGTGGATGAGGACAGGAAAATGCCATGGGCTGACCTGTGCATTTCTGGGACAATCGCCCTAACATGTAGTATAATATCAACAACTAAAGGGAGGAACCAAGCTGGCTCCATAGGCAACCTCTGCCCAAGGCTCTTCCAGAGGAATCTTCAAGAATTCTCTTAGTATCAGTGTAGCTGAGAGGGCAACAGACGTCTCTGTTTATGTTGCCAAACATAGAAGTAAGTACTCTTGTCTGGTCCTTCACTGTCTGGTCCTCAAACTTTAAAAGGCTGAATATTATATTAAAAAAGGGAGCAGAAATCTCTGTTCCTCATGCAGAACATCTACCTAGGGCTCTGCCAGAAGTTTCAAGATTTCACTTAATGTCAATGTCATTAGGATTTCATATATAAATTTTTATTGCCCAGAAAGACAGGCATATAGAAAAAATTCCAAATCTTACGGAAATCCATCTCTTCAAGTTCTTGAGTTTCCATGTGAAAAGTACCTGAATGTTCTATGAATTCCAAGGTTCTCATTGCAGTGCACTTACAAAATACCAGACTATGTGACTTTTTAGTAACAAGTATTTTAAATCCTCACAGGAACAGAAACTGGAATCTGTGTATCCTGCATGTCAGACAGCAGCCAAAATGTGTTTTCTCTCTCTCTTACATATGAAGACACTTTCATTCTCTCCCTCAATTGCGAATGAAAAAAATCTTGCTGAGCAATGGAAACTCCATGAGAGTAAACTGCAAGTGAGAATGAAGTTTCCTGTACTTTCAATTTCATAGTAAGTGAAATAGTGTCATTCTTCAACACTCAGCTTTCTTGAAGCCATATGTGATATAATTCCAGGTCCGTAATGAAAAAGAATGAATTCCTGGAGACCTGGGAACACAGAGTTGGGTAGGAAGGAAATATGATGTTGTTCAAAGACCTGCATTTGAGCCGAACCATAAGAATTTTTTTAACATCTGATAATTCTGTGCGCTGTATTTTTAAGGAATGAAAGAAATTATGTTCTTTCAAATATTTTCTTAAATTATGTTTTAAAAATATAGCTGTCTGCAAAAGAGGGAGGTGCAGAAAATTCTGCACTTCACTACTCACTTGTATAAAATGTAGTTAGTGTAATTTGACCACTGTCTGCATTGCTACAGTATCATTCAAGTTATATTAGTGGCATTAATAGCTGCCTTGGTGCCATCTTCTCCCTCTGAGTTACTGGTGGGAGAAAACTCATCTCTTTTCACTCTGGTGAAAGAGGTATCTGAGAAGATATACTCAGGGAGCATGTGAATATGGGGGAAGGTGATATCCCTTCAAGACTCCTCCATTTCATCTGCCCATGTCTCTTTATGAGCTGCAGGTGATAGTGAGGATGGCTTTGCTAATCTCTCTTAAGGTGGACTAGAGACACCTTTAGGCAAACCATGAGTTTTCAGCAGTTATTCCGACACACTGGTAAAATATGTCCAAATGATATTGGGAAAGAGTGATAATTCTTCATTGAAACAGAACAGAATTTAAAACCCACAAGTTTTTACAGGACCATAAAAACAATGTTTTTTTTATCTCTACTATTTTTGCCCATTTTTCAAAGGCCTGTTGAACCCATGTGGAGATGGAAGAATCTTCTAAAGAAAGCTGCAAGATATTGTAAGATGATAGGACTTCCAAGGCAGTTTAAAAGGAGTGGTCATCATAGAATCAAGTCATAGAATCATAGAATGATTTGTGCAGGAAAGGACCTTAAAGGTCTTCTAGTTCCAAACTCTGACATAGGCAGATACTTTCCACTAGATCAGGTTACTCAAAACTTTATCCAACCTGGCCTTGAATAACTACTGATATGGGGCATCCACATCCACAGCATTCTATTCCAGTGCCTCACCATCCTCATAGTATAAAAATTTCTTCCTAATATCTGATCTAAAGCTCCTGTGTCAGCTTAAAACCATTACTCCCTGTCCTATTGCTGCACTCCCTGATAAAAAGTCCCTCCCCATCTTTCCTGTAGACCCCTTCAAGTACTGGAAGGTCTTCCCAGAGCCTTCTCTTCTCCAGGCTGAGCAATGCAAATTCTCTCAGCCTGTCCTCATACGGGAGGCACTCCAGCTCTCTGATTAACTTTGTGGCCCTCCTCTGGACTCGTTCCAAGAGATCCATGCCTTTCGTGCACTAAGATAAAACTAAATGCGGTCCTCCAAGTGAGGTCTCCGAGGAATGAAGAACCACCTCCCTTGACCTGCTGTCCACACTTCTTGTGACGCAGCCCAGGATATGGTTAGCTTTCTGGGCTACAAGTACGCATTGCCAGCTCATGCTGAGCTTCTCTTCCACCAGGATGCTAACAGATCTTCCATCCTAAAATACACATTCGGCTACGTATACTGATCCTACCTGGCAAAGTACTTACTTGATATATCATGGACCAAATCATAATGCAATGATCTGTCAGTCCTAAGTATTAATGTGATTAGGATATGTTTGCAGGAGTTGAAGAAAAGGCTATATATTGCTGAAATGTGCCTATCATCATAATTTATTAAAATAAAAACATTTCATTTCAAATGGGTCCTACAAAGTGAAGGAGAGTTTTTTTGGTGAAGGTGGATCAGAATTACAATTAATTTCTTTCCTGATTTTTTTCAATTTGCACTTTTTGTGTGCACTTTTGTTATGATTCTACAGGATTTTCTGGTTAATCTTTGTTACCATGGAAAGAAACTATTTAACCTTTCACTATATTCAGAAAATATTTTAATTGTATAAATAATAACCCTGCTTTCAAAGAAAACATATTCCTTTCTCTAACTAAAAGCTAGAAACTGTTCTATTTCCCAGCGTAAACACTGGGAAAATGTATTAACTTCAGTGCTAACATTGATTTTACAAGTAGATTCTATTATATAAATTTTCACTTTATATCTCTTAATATCTAAGAAATAAAGAACAATTGTCCATTTTAATATCCCTGTAAACTGTCAAAATCTAAAATTTCCCTTAATATAATGGGAAAGATAAAACTTATTAATTTAATCACAGGAAATTATGCTCTGATGATTAAATCTCTGTGTAACAGGTTTTAGCATTAACAAAGGTGCCAGCAATTTACAATAATTATTTTGCATATATAGAAGCAGACACGCACATACACACACATATATATGTATGTATATTTATACACACATGTATTTATAAAATAAATCTAATCTCAAAACTATACATCAGTTAACTTGAAAGTCAAAAGACATGGAGGAGAATTTCCTTTTGACAGGTAAGTTCAAGCATATCCAGATGCCCTGATGTATGTACATTGATTCTAGTATGCTGCATGCTAGAACAGTGTACAGTACCTGCTTGATTCAGTTTACACTACAAAGGAGATAGAAAAATTTTCTCATATTTTCAGGTTTAATTTTTTTGAAGCAGGTATTTTTATTTGCCTATTATATATTTGCAATATTTTTTCTGTTGCTTCAAAGCTCTTCCTCTGCTGTGTGGCCTTAACACAACATATCTGTTCATGCTTAGTTTATACTCTCTAAACTTCATGCCACAGTAATCAATATTACCCAATATTTCTAACAATAAAAACCATTTAGTAGTTTGTGTCTTTAATTCAGACTGGTAAATGCTGAATCTAGCAGATTGTATGGAATCAGGAATTCTCATTCAACAAAAATTATATTCAGATGTTGAGGTTCATTGAGTCAACACTTTCAATTGTGAATTGGACACATTTTGATTACATTCCAAAAGACATCAAACCAAAGATGACAGGATGAAAGGAGCCTTCATTCAAGGTTAAGTTCAATTATCTTCACTACAGCACTTTTTTGAACAGTAAGAAAGTATAAGAATTTTATGATTCTTCAAGAGTATTTAATGAATAATTCACACTTCCCATGCACATTCTTAGTCATGAATTTACACTTCATTACATAGCTAGAAGAGAAGGACTATATTGCCTTAATTGCATGTTTACGCAAAGCAATACCATAGTTTAAATATAGCAATGAACTACAGCACAGTTCTTTTAATCTGAGATATCAGGCAACCCATGCAGAACTGTGAGTGTAAGTTCAATTGCACAAACTTAGTATAAGAGGACCTTTATTGTAAGTCATATCAGGCCTCTGAGCATGTCTGAGAAACTGACTAAGAATCTGCATACTCAGGCAACTAATAAAAATGTATGTGGCATTCTCAGGCTCCTGTGTGTGTGCTGAATACTAGATATTTGAATTATGCAAGTTTTCAATCATAATAACAAAAATATGTCCCCCCCTTATTAGTGTTCTCTCACTTGTAGCAGCAGTTACTCATGAACACACGTGAACACAGAGTGCTTTAACGTTTCCTCCTTTAAGAGTACCTTATTCCTTTAAGAGGAATTTAACCCTATTATTTTCAACACATCAAGTGTAGGAAGAAAACTAAAATCTATTTCCTTCAAGAGCTCCAAAAAATGACAAAAAAACCTTTGAGACCAAATCAAAATCAAGAATTTCACTAATTTATTTTAAGTGGAATGTCAGATGACTGAGATAATGAACTTATTTCTGGTTTCTAAATATCACAGGTATTATCTTAAACAAAGATATTAACAGAATTGAGACAGGTTTAGAAAACAAGTTGCATTCAGCTGCCATAGCAACTGGATTCTTGCCTTCTTGGAAAATGTAGAATATCCTAGCTGGTCTCCTACCACAGTCCTCAACCCTGCCACACCAGAAGTATTCTGGTCTTTTCTAAGTTGTGTTTTATACCTGTGCTTGTGTCAAGCAGGTGCTTCAGACAAGTGCACTTTCAAAATATTCAAGGACTTTCAAAATATTACTCAAGTGCCTCAGATTTACCTGTTTCTGCAATTTTCTACGCAGTTGAATGTACAAAGTTCTATAAGTGGTGGAGTAACTCTCCTAGGACTGTTTATACAGTCCTTGGAGAAAGAGCTGAAGTCCCTCTCTTCTTGGTCAAGTGCTCTGTTCATTGGGGCTTATGGGTAAATGTTGGGCTTATGGGACCTCTGTAAATGTTGTCTCCAGTCACAGGAAAAGCTCAACTGCAGAGCTGGAGCATAGCCTCTATGTTTTGAGAAGACTGATGACCTATACCAGGTATGACCTCAACATACCTCCTGGAAATACCTAGGATTTAGGTGGTGGAATGCTTACTCTGAGGATTCCCATCATTTTCCTAAAAGGAGATAGCCGTGAAATTTGTTCAGCCCTCCCAAAAGAAGGATTTAACGATCAAATTTCATATCAAATTTAAACACACTAAGCTGCCTTTTTACAAGATGTTTTTTTTTTTTTTTTTCCCAAAGAAAACATGATGGAAAAATCAGGGTCAGTCAGAGAGAAGATGTTGTATAGTTCAAGCTTGTACTATATTATTCATAAAGTCTGTATTATTTTGCCTTACAGCTACCAATTTCTACTCCTTCAGTCTCTAGACATTCATGCTGTTGAAGACCAGGGTAATACATTCTCGTACTGATCCTGAACTTTGATTTTCACCTGCATGTGTCAGGTTGCCTAAGAGGAGTTATCAGGTCTGATGCACAGGCAATAACTGAGTTTATTTTAGTCACCACTTACAATAAATATTGCAGAGTAAGGACAAATGTAGAAACCTACCCCAGTTCCAGAAATGCCACCAAACAAAACCTTGCATGATACAAATTGGTTTTGTTCTAGATCAGCTTCAGTTCAGGGAATATATTTATGTTTGTATATAAGCCATTTTTATTCACAAAACCACATTCATACACCATCAGCTTTCAATACATACAAAGGACTTTCCGAGGGTGGGTGCAGGGAATGGCATTACTGTTTTTATACTGCATGAATGTTATTGAACTGTGAGATATTAACTATGATTCTTTCCTCTGTAAGTTCCTTAGACTATTATGTTCTAATATCCTCTAACCTCTTCCTCACTCTTCCTTCCTCCTTTTTGTTCTGTTGTCCTTTCTGTCTTCCTTTGAATGTAATTCAGATAAATATCACTACTAAAGAAATATTACCATAAATGTGGCTTATTTAAATGTAAGCAAACATGAGAAAATGTGTATTGTTACTTTGAATTTTAGCATTTAAAGGTAAATGACACCATATTACATCAGTATGTCTATCCAGGCACGCATGTGTACATGCATTAATGAGGTGACTATACAGACTAGGTAATTTAGAGAAAAAATACTTCCATAAGATTTACTGCTTAATTTACATTGCTATCATTCATGATTAAATTAGAAAAATTCCAAAGAGAAAAAATATACATAAAAGAGGAACTGACATTTTACTGCTTTGATTTTCAAGTACACAAACATTAGTTGAGTAGAAGAAATTGCACTGTAATGGAATTTCAAACCACTAGTTTTCTATTTTCATGTAGTAAAAAGTTTATCACACAATTCTGCATAGTTTGAAAAAGACTGTTTGCACCAGCGACTTTAAGACTTACTTAAAGTATCTATAGAGAAGGATGCTTGTTTCTACTTCGTGATATTTAATAAAATTCAAAGTTATGCCTTAGAAATAATAAAACAAGCTGATAATAATTTACCGCTTTTGAAATATGTTTCAAAGATTCAGATAGGGAAACCAGACTTACCATCATGTTTGAAGTCGTCTGAAAAGTGGTAGAGATTTGTTGGGGAGTGATAATGTCTAGCTTCTCTCCAACCTGGTGAAGATACACTTCCTAATGAAGGATTGTTTAATCGTGGTCTGTTCTTTGAATTAAATGAAGCTAAGGATGAACTACCAGATTTGATTCTTAGGATAGCAGCATATGACGTGGGGAGACCAGGAACAGCTTCTGAATATTCTGGGGGAAAAAAAAAAACAAACAAAAAACCAAACCAAAATCTAAGAAGTGAACACCAAATAAAAATAAAAACGATGACTTCTCAAAAGTATATTTAGCTATGAAGTAGAAAAGTAGAAAAATTTTATCTGTAAAAGGAGCGCCAGAGGCACCCTGACCTCATGAAGGGCTCAGCTTCTAGAAATATCCAAGTAACAGCAAAGAGCTCTAAGACAGAATGTTCCCCTGCACACTCCACAAGAAATAAAAATCAGGTAGTTGTTCGGTTTCTTGCTCATGATATGCATTTTAATTCTATTACTACTTCTAGTAGAATTTCATAGTAGAAAAGTGTCTGCCAAGCCAGCTTCTTTCCTTCGTATCCTTACATCACTTTTTATATGCACTTCAACACTGTTTGAAACCGTATATGCTCCTCACTTAAACACTACTCTGTCAATCAATTGAGCGAGCTAAAAAGCCCAAGAGCTCATCTATGCAGATATCTCACCCCAAACCACACACATGCCAAAATCTCCTACTCTGTTTCAGCAATGTCCTATTTTTTTTTCCTTTTCGCCTGTACTTAAAATTTCAGTGTCCATGAATAAAGAATAGTGCCCAAGTATTCGGTCCCTGTATAATGCTACATATAACAGAAATAAGTAAACTGCATTATTATTATTATAAAAGCAAGAACACCCACCGAAATCAATAGTCCTTAACATGCAACAGTCTTAAGGAAGTGGGAAGAACATTTTAAAATACATTGTTATAGATGAGTAAAAGGAGTCAGACTGCATATCAAGTGACTATGAAGGGACTGATTTTTACAGAGATGGTGGAAGTGGCTGGCAAAAAAAGATCATTGTTCGGTTATCTCCACTGGTGATAAATATAAATTTGATGTTCTTCACATCACTTGCATACCATGAACAATGAAAAACTATGAGTGTTCAAAAGCTTTGAATAACAGCATACTCAGTTGAAATACAATTTTTAAATTATTAAGTAATGGTATTGCTGGAGAGCTTTTGGAAAAATATTCTAAGCATAAACATAGTTTGAACTATTTTATATATCAAGTGATTGAGACTTAGAGAAACACGCATTTTACTTTATGAAGATTGTGACAGTGGATTTTCAGAGTTTTTCAGGTTTAGGAAAAGACCATTTCAGTACAGTATTTATCGTCTCTGATCAAATGCTAAAGTCCATCACTCCTACCACTTAGAAGAATCTGGAATTTGGCAAAAGTAGGTGACAAGTGTTCTAATGTTACCATTTTAATCTATTTGAATTCTAAATACAAAGGATATTTGATGATTCCGATCTCATTTAAAATTTGTATTTAAGTACACATTTTGGCTATCAAAGGGGAAAGGCACAAATAAGGATAACTCTTCTTTAAATTGTTTTTCATCCTGGTCTCTCAAGCCATGTGCGTTATTATGTGCCTCATGCTGTTTATATATTATATTCATATCATCATTCCTGACCCACAAATAATCATAGAATCACCAGGTTAGAAAAGAACTCTTAGATCTTTGAGTCCAACCATTCTTATCAGCCACTAAACCATGTCCTTGAGCACCTCATCCACCTGTCTTTTAAACACCTCCAGGGATGGTGACTCAACCACATCCCTGGGCAGCCTCTGCCAGTGTTCAGTGACCTTTTCTGTGAAAAATTTCTTTCTGAAAAATTTCTTTCTGATACCCAGCCTGAACCTCCCATGGCACAGGTTGAGGCCATTGCCCCTTGTCCTATCCCCTGTCACTTGGAAGAATAGGCCAGCACCCTCCTCTCTACAACCTCCTTTCAGGTAGTTGTAGAGAGCAATAAGGCCTCCTCTTGGCCTCCTTTTCTCAAGGCTAAACAACTCCAGTTTCCTCAGTCGCTCCTCGTAAGACTTGTTCTCCAGTCCCTTCAGCAGCTTCATTGCTTTATCTTATCGGACCTCTTAAATATTATCACAGGAATATCAAAGAAACATAGAAGAGTTTGAGTTGGAAGGACCTTGAAGATCATCTTGTTCCAACCCCCTTGCCATAGGCAGGGACATTTCCCACTAGATCAAGCTAATCAAGGCCCCATCCAACCTGGCCCTGAATTCCTCCAGAGATGGGGCATCTACAGCTTCCCTGGGCAACCTGTGCCAGTGCCTCACCACCTACATTGTAAAGAAATTCTTCCTAATGTCTAACCTAAATCTCCCCCTTTCCCATTCAAAGCCATTCCCCCTTATCCTATCACGACATGCCCTTGTAAAAAGTCCCTCTCCAGCTTTCTTGTATGCCCTTTTCCAGTACTGGAAGGTTGCTATAAGGTGTCCCTGGAGCCTTCTCTTCTCCAGGCTGAACAACCCCAGCTCACTCAACCTGTCCTTCTATGGGAGATGCTCCAGCCCTCTGATCATCTTTGTAGCCCTCCTCTGGAGCCATTCCAATGGTTCCATAACCTTCTTCTGTTGAGGATGCCAGAACTGGACATAGTACCCCAGGTGGGGTCACATGAACGCAGAGCAGAGGGGTAGAATCACCTTCCTCAACCTGCTGGCTGCGCTTCCTTTGATGCTGCCCAGACTATGGTTGGCCTTCTGTGTAGCAAGCAGACACTGATGGTTCATGTCAAGCCTTCTCATCAATATAAATGTGATTTCATAAAAACTGTCTTTGATTGTCATTCAGTACATTCCTTCAACTTTTGCAATATTGATGCGGTTTAGTTCTTTTAAAGTAAAATTTTTTCCATGGGTGGAAAATAAATCTTACCAATAACAGGGGACTATTGAAAAAAACCCAAACAAACAAAATATCAAAACTTTAACATTTTGCATAAAAATCTATCTCCATTCAAACAACTTTCATTCTGATTTCCCTTAGGGCAGAACCTTAAGGTCATTAAAATCCTTGAGGTTTGTTGAAGAATTTTTTTTGTATTTTTTACTTATTTTGGCCTCTCCAAATGGTATTTTATCTTACAGACAAAAATATTATTCACCTTACAAATATAAATTATTTAAGATAAATGAGTTGCAGTAGAAATCACCACATTTAAAGTTACCACATAAATATTTAATGCAAAATGGGCGTCTTCCTCATGAGCAGAGGAGGACATTCCCTGAGGAATACGGACATAAAGGACAAGGACAAAACTTTCTCTAACGCAATTTATATCAGAAGATAGAAATGGTTAGTGGTGAAATTAGCAATTCTAGTGGCAGGATAGCTTATTAGTTGTACTCTAAGAGGACATTGGGCACTGTGGAGCTCCTCAGGTCCTCACAGTTCAGATCCTCAGATATCCATAGAGGTGCTGATATCCTCCATGGAAATTCTGCAGGAAGTCCGGAATTGGATAGATTGGTATGCAATCCTGTTTTTCTCATATAAAACTAGGATGTGGCCAGATTTTAACTGGTGACAAGGATGCAACAAAACATCTGAAGGAGACCTGCTTTGAAAAGACACCACATTGTTCTAATTATACACATATCCTCCTGCTTATAACCCAAGGTAAAGACATGATCTATCATCTACATGGAATAGACAAGGAATCAGAAGGAAAAAATTATAAATTAAGAAGTGTAGTGTCACAGAACTATTCACGCTTATATTTTATACTTAAGTAAACTGTTACACAGTTCAAACAGTGACACGTATTCTGGTTTAGAGGATCTATTTATTCAGCTTTTCAAATCAAACAAGCAAACAAAATTGTGGAATCAGTGGTGATTGCTGCTGGAAAGACATTCTTCCAGAGTACACACAGACATAGAAGAAATGCATACTGGAATGAATTCTGCTTAATAATAATAATAATAATAATAATAATAATAATAAAAAAACAACCCCAAAACCTCAAAACAAAAAAACCAAACATACAAACAAAGGAAAAAACCAAACTCAACCCCCCAAAATCTGCCTTTGGTCCAAACTATACAACACAGTATAATAAACCTTAATGAGATTTCCAAAGGAAATATGATTGCAATCACATCTGTAATGAATGTATGATTACTTAAGTATTTTCTGCAGATACAGGCACCTTTCTATTTTCAGTGTGATTTTTTAGCTCTTTGCTGTTTGCCTTATGACAAAGAACATGGATTTGGGAAAACTTCATGTCAGTACTTTTTCAGCAAATGGTATATACTTTATGTGACTGAAATAAGGTATTATTAGACTGTTAAATGTACTACATGTCATACACATATCAGTAGTAAAATTCCATTTTCTGAAGATCTTTTATTCTATGCAGTCCATTTGTTGTCAACAGAAGATAATCACTCAGGTATTATTCCTAAGTATATCAGCTATTGCAGTTTGAGAACATTCAAATAGTTATTCTCATGTCATTTCATTAGGAAAATTATGAAACAGGTTTTTTTTTGGTGGGTAGACAGAAAGGCTTCCAACACAATTTAAGAGACTCAGAGCTGTATATTGCTTTCTTTGCCAAGAAATGGAGATTAACAAACAGAAATTAAATACTAACACTAATAATCCCAATTCTTAGATAGACCATTTAATAAAGTTTCTGTGTTCCCTTTGACCCGTAGTATCAGCTTAAAAAATGAGTGGAGCAAACAGACAACCCTGCATGTTTCTACATGAACATGCTGCTTCATAATTTTTTGTTTTGTTCTAAATAGCAGTTTTTTCAAAGTTCACTGTCAACAAAATGCAGACAGGCCCCTGCTCCTCTAATGAGTCTGTCACTTAGCTCTCCTCCTGGTGTCTCTCATATTCTACCATTTCCTCCTGCTTCCATAAAAGTGTCCCACATAATCTTATTTACAAGAGAAGAACATCCTTCTTCTGGGTTCTGTAATCTATCATCCAACAAGGAACTTAAGGCAAAAGAGCAACCTTCCTCTCTGCTGCCCTGGCACACAAAAGAAACGAAAAATAGTATACATATACAAGTTATAAACAAACAGATCAAGATTTGTATCCTTCTTCATGTTTAATTCATTTACCACCGAGGCAAACTGCAGATTATATTATATACATGTGGGAGAGCAAAGAAACAGTCCTTTCAAAATTGTACTATGAAATACTTTTTACTCTTTTTAATTGGAAGGGTGTGACATCTTACAAGATGAAACATGCTACATTTCTTGTAAGCATGAGATAACGAGTCCTCCTGACCTAATTAGCTTGGGATCTGACTTTATGTCATTAAGGATGAGTGCCTAGAACAGATTCCAGGCAGTGAATTGCATCTGGGTAAGAAGGATGTTTGAGGAGATGAAGGAGCTACACAAACATGGAAGGCTAAGCAGTAAGTGGGGCTGGACAAAGAAGAAAGTATAATACCAAGACTCACTCCAGGCTACCTAAATTTTACCAACATACCATTACTGCTAGACAAAAACAAATAGAAGTCATACTGAAATCTCAAGTGGTGTGCAGCTTCCCTTTCTGTAGAAGTCTGAATCAAAATGCAGTTTCTGCTAACCTAATATTTCTCATTTTTAGGCTATATCTCTACGGTTTGTTTGCATACATAAAACAATAAGCTGCTCCAGTAAATAGGACTTAACAACTCTGAAATATTTTTGACAACTTCTTTTTGCTATAATACTATGTGTAGGCAGCTGGTAAAATTAACTTGGTCAGTGCTGTCTCATTAAGTCAAGCTCACTGTAATTCTTTTCCCACTTAAAAAGAAAAACGTATTTTGATATTCTATGTTAGGTAGTTGAATGGGGAACACTTGTTCCATGGTGGTAAATCCAGTGTTTGAAAGAACAAAAAAAAAAATCAACATGATCTTAGATGGCCTGAGTATAAAATGGGAAGAAAAAAAAGAGAAGGATATAGAAGTCAACCTACATGGTGAAAAGGTCCTGCAGTAATGACAGTGCTATGCAAGTTGGTTTCTGACCTTTCATGGTATAATCGTTTTGTTTGGTTGTGATAAGTGATCGATTTCACCCTGACTCTGGCTGCTTTGTGGTGCTCACAGGGATGTTGTATCTGTGTAAAGCTTCTCTTGTAAGACATACCTGGAAATGGTTAATGAATTATACATAATCTAGTATTTTATTTACTGAAAGCCTGTAGCCTGTGATCCTTACTGACAACTAACACAGACATTAATCTTACCTGAAAACAAAACCCACTTCCTAATCTAAACATTTCCTCCAGAGATTTAGACTTCTGAACTGCCTAGTTGCAGTGGCTTCATTTGAATATATTTTTATTAGAGTACTATTTACAATAAAATTATTCCTTTAGTTTCATTTGGATTAGAGTTCTGGGACTTGGGAGAATAAATTTATTTTCCATTATTTAAGTACGTAGTTAAACTGCTGGAGGGTAGATGTTGCTCTCTGATGTGTTTTTTAGCTTTATTAATCTACCCTTAAAATTCTTGAGAAATTCCATCAGAGACCCAGGGGTAGCTCTCAAAGCTCTGCTGCACTTGAGCTTCACAATGAAATTACACTTCCCCTAACCACATTCTTAGAAATAACTTAAGTATTTGGGATGAAACATCCAAAGTTTTTTTTCAGCTGGAAGGAGACATATATAATGACTGTATAGGCCCATATGGCAAAGATATTAAGCAACTAGAAACCAGATGTAATAAAATCAACAGCTTAGATTAGTCTTCATGGTTCTTTGCACTAGAACCACCAGATTTATATTAACCTTAACAACAGTATGACCATTCTAAGATACATTGTATATTTTATTCAAAGTGAACTTTTTTTAAAAAAAATGTGGTTTCCAGCAACAAATTATGATTTTAATTGGTTTTGGTAACTTCTTAATGAAACTGTGTTAACTCATTAAACTATTCATGGATCTTTTATTTCCAGTACATACTGCTGTTCAGCCTTTCTTTGGTCAGACTCAACATAATGATGAAAAGTACAGAGTACCAGTAATAGAGAAGCTGCCTTTGATTACAGAGATTTTATTCTTTTAGAAAAATAGAAAGAATAAGAATTTTAACATCATAACTTGTAATAACTATGCCATGCTATATTCTACTTCTTGTGTGCTGTGGGAGAACAAAGTTGACTCCGAAAGACAGGTTATCTTCCCACTGGATGACATGTGCTTATACATATTTCTTTGGAACAGTCCATGGACACAAATATAAACCACAAACACTACCCTGTAGTATCTTATCTGACAGATTTGTTTCAGAAGGCACAGTGTGTGTCAGCATAGCTTCAACAGCAGTACTCTGTAACTTGACCAAAATACATTCTTTCTTCAAACAGAGAAAGATGACCAGGCAAATTCACTGAATCCATCCCCAAAACTTCTTTAAAAACTGTCTTTGTAGTGCTTGAAATCTACCAAAAATAAAGGATTCTGACTCTTGGGGTGACGTTTTGTTTTCCTTCATTCATTTTTTGTTTTGTTTTTAAGTGACTTCTGGTCAGTTACTAACTCACTGACATTTTTCAAGTACCTAATTAAAATGTAGACTATCTTATAATACTTGCAAATGTGACCTTCATTTGTGTATTTTTGGTAGCTAGCACGTTTAATCAAATGTCACAAAGAATGCTAACTCATTTTTCTCATTGTAACTTTTAATTATATTGTTTCACAGGAAGACTTCATTCTTCTAAGCTTATGAAAATATGTGCCTTCATTCTGTAAACTGGATTGTATCACTGTTGCTTTTAATTTTTTTAAACAGAAATATATTTTATCTCTTGTTCTGTATACATACATTGGTTCATTGGTTTTCTTATAGACTGATCGATGACATCCAGCTTGTCAATAACCTGAGAGAGAGCGATACAAGAAAAGTTGGAAATTTGGTATGGTGTCTATCCTGGGCACCTCCTTCTGAAAAGTAGGATTACTACTAAAACATAGGAAAATGTCAGTAAATTATGTGTTACTGATAAAATGAGTTTAATTTTAACTAAAAAAAAAAAAGGAAAAGAAAAGAAAGAAAAAATGTGGAAGCCACAGGTTACTCTATCTGATCCTCCTCTGCAGGCTTCTTAACGTGTTTTAGTTATGAGTCAAAGATTTCATTTTAAAGATGCTATCATAGCTTAATTATTACTCAAAATAACAGGCAGTGCAACAACATATGCAGACAAGCATCAAAACCTCCGCAAAATTGTTAAGAAACCTGAAACGTTCACCAGGAACCTCTTTTTAAGCATCTGGAATGTGCATGTCTACATATGAGCTAGTTAGACTGAGTTCACTTCACAGGTCATGAAGAGGAACATGGCAATTGATGTGATGCAAGTGGCTAGTTTTTGACGTGGAGTAAAGTGAGTAGCCAAGGTGTCAACATTTCAGTTTGTTCACATGTCCACCATTTTAGTCCTCTCATCATAAATCACTTAAGCTTCATTTGTGTGTTTTCTGCAAAAAATGTCCAGGTTTTCTCTGGGTTTTTAATTCCATAGCAGCGGCAGGGGATGATTTAGAAGGGTAAAGGTCTCAAGGAAAAGATACTGATTTTCTTCATTAACCTTTTGCACCACAGATTTGATAGGACAGGAAAGAGAGAAAATTCATCTATTTAAGATGCTCTTTCCTTGGTTAAAAACAATGATTTCTGCCAGGACTTTGGCCAAAATATGTAAACCTTCAATCAAAAAAATCATTCTCTTGAACATTTCAGTAGTCTAGTGTTCAAGGAAGATATACAATAATTTAATTTCAGGATTCAAAATAACCCTTCACTTTGTAGAATTCATTTTTTCTCTTAGAAATCTGATTATTCAAGGCAGAAAATTTTAGAATATATAATACTATGGACAGATATGAAAAGAATTAAAAATACTTAGGGATATATTTTGTTTTCCTTTAATTTAACAAAGGGAAAGTGATTTGAAGACTTAAAACACTGGCTTAAAGATAGTAAAGAATATTTCCAGTAGCTATTAGGAAATGGATCAGCATCTTTGGAATATTATACTGTTAGAGCTAATTTAAATGTCATGAATTTTTATGAGGGATTATGTTGGATAATAGAAAGATGTTTTTGTACAGTTAGTCATTGTTTCCCTTCCTGCTGAAAGAGCAACCTTTTCCATCTTACTTCCACTTCATGTTCATAATGTAGCAAATAGATGACCCAAAACATGCCCAATTAGTCCCACTTCACATCCAATATAGAGCATGCACTAGATCCCGTAAGATACTTTAACATAGAAATCTTTAAGCTACACAATGTTTACAAATACGCTAACAAAAATAATAAAAGTAATAATATATTCCAATTATGGAAGAACATTCCTCCCAAGGAAATTAATTTTAAGATGAGGAAAATTCTTTGAGATTATTGTTATAATTGTTTTCTATCAAACACTTAAAATTTTCTCTTTCAAAGCGTACTAATATAATACAGCGATTACAACTTGCTAGGATGTGCTTCTGCTGTAGCATGGGCTTCAAAAACAGCGATTATATGCAGTCAGTGCTTTGCTCCTTTTTCAAATACACTGAAGTCATGCAATGAAAAGTGCTTCTAAGATGTAAACAATATAAACCTCTTATTTGAAAATTCTTCTCATTAGTATATTGAAGGAAAGATTAACTCCAAGTAATATCAACAAAAGTTTAGGGTATTCCATCTGAACAAGTGCCCTAAGATTCCTAGGTGATTTTTGTTCATCATGTTTTATATATATTTAATTGTCTCACATCTTTTATACAATATTTTTCAGCTCAAAAATGTATTCTCCAGCAAAAAAGTATGGAGCGTTACTAATGTGAGATCCGTAGATTAGCCTACACAACACACTTTTAATTGCAATCTTAACTTGTTTTCCCCGTGGCTGATGAACATCATAGTGACCTCTCACTTTTAAATGTGAAGGAAGAACCAAGTATCAAAGGTCAACAATTTCAGCACAAACCACTTAAAGTAATTAGGTGAATAGAAATTCCAATTTATAGCTCTTTCTCCCTACACTAATATGCAATATCAATGTTAGGTATCACAGAATCATGGAATCACCAGGTTGGAAAAGACCTTCGGGATCATTGAGTCCAACCATTCCTATCAAACACTAAACCATGTCTCTGAGCACCTTGTCCACCCGTCTTTTAAATACCTCCCAGAAAGATGACTCAACCACCTCCCTGGGCAACATGTTGCAGTGACCAATGACCCTTTCCATGAAAGTTTTTTACCTAATGTCCAGCCTGAACCTACCCTGGCAGAGCTTGAGGCCATTTCCCTCTTGTCCTGTCCCCTGTCACATGGGAGAAGAGGCCAGATCCCTCCTCTCTACAATCACCCTTCAGGTAGTTATAGAAAGCAATAAGGTCTCCCCTCAGCCTCCTCTTCTCCAGGCTAAACAGCCCCAGCTCTCTCAGCTGCTCCTCATAAGGCCTGTTCTCCAGACCCTNCAATGCCTTCATCCAGGTCATTGATAAAGACATTGAGCAGGGCTGGACCCAGCACTGAGCCCTGGGGAACCCCACTTGTGACTGGCCTCCAGCTGGATTTAACTCCATTTCCCACCACTCTCTGGGCCCGGCCATCCAACCAGTTTTCCACCCAGGAGAGGTGGAAGAGAGGAGAGGTGGCAGACTGGGGGAAGGTGGGAAAATTCATTTCAAACCTGAAGAACAACTCCTGTGGTTTACAAGTTATAAACAGAGGCACTATTTAGACAGTGATCTTGGAATCACATTATCATATAACCATTTACATTTGAAAAAGGTCATTAAGATCCTTGAGTCCAACCATTGACCCAACAATGCCAAGCCCGTCATTAAATCCCATTCCTAAGCATCACATATATAGGTCTTTTAAAGGCCTCCAGGGGTGATGACTCAACAACTTCCCTGAGAAGTCTATTCCAAGTTTCAGAACCCTTTTGGGGAAAAAGAGAATTCCTGATATCTGAAACTCCTCTGGCACAACCTTAGGCATTTCCTCTAAGCATATCACTTCTTACTTGGGAGAAGAGATCATCATCCACTTCAACTATCTCCTTTCAGGTAGTTGTAAAAAGCTATAAGACCTCTCCCCAGTCTTCTTTTCTCCAGACTAAACAATCTCAAGTCCCTCAACTGCTTCTCATAAGACTTGTGCTCCAGACTTCACCAGTTTTGTGGTCCTTCTCTGGACATTCTCCAGCACACAAACATATTTCTTGTAGTGAAAACTGAACACAGTATTTGAGGTGTGGCCTCACCAGCACTGAGTACAGGGGGACAATCTCTTCTCTAGTCCTGCTGGTCATCCTATTTCTGATACAAGCCAGGATACTGTTGGCATTTTTGGCCACACAGGCAAACTGCTAGTTCAAATAAAGCTGAATATCGACCATCACTCTCAGATCCTTTTCTGCCAGGCAGCTTTCCAGCCACTCTTCTCCAAGCCTGTAGTATTGCATGGGGTTGTTGTGACAAGATCTTTACTATCAAAATGCAAATTTACTAATAAAATACTGAAAATAAAGAAGTTCTTAGTATATATGTATATGAATAAAAACTGTGTTCCTTTGAAAAAAGGAGGAGGTTACTGCTTCAGGCTCACATTACCAGGCAGAACTTTCATCAAAGCATAAGCACATTTCACTGTTCAAATAGCTTCCCTGTCTACAAACCTGCATGGACTGAAGAAACTGAAATTTAAGAGAAATTAAGCACTTAAATAAACTGCTGGAAATAATTTTAAGTTCATATTATTACTTTTTATACACTGTAAAAAGTGTAGATATCTTTTGATCTTTGGATGAAAGAATCTGTGGCATTTTTCATCAAAGTATAGAAGTATCATGAACAATAATGCCCTTCAGGTTTTCCTGAAATAAAAAAATAACAATATAACCTTGTGAGAAAAGACCATATATTAATAAGACAGAAAAAATTGGAATGTGTCAGGTTTATGTAACCTACAAATTAAGATTAGTTTTGAGAGGTAACAGCTGTACAGTGCATGACTTGTTTTAAAAAATGTGAAAAAAATTGTTTTAAGGCTATATCAATAGTTTTGAAGGTGTTCAAGTAGACAGAGACTAACTTAACATTCAATGCAATGAGTACAAGAGCAATACATTCTAACAGTCCTTGATTAAAATATTAATGTAAAACATTTAAAGTTTCTCAGTTAACCTTTATTTTTTGAGAGGGATCGATTTTACTTTGACATAGAAATTTGTCGATAAGCTTTTGATTAGCATGGGAATGTTATTCACAGCTGAAGTAAAGCTTTCTTTAAATTGCAGAGTTAATTAAAGGTTACCTAGGATAACGTAGGCTTTTCCATTCCCTATGATATACATTCTTCCATATTCTCCCAGTTCTGTGTGTTTACGTGTCCTGTGGAAGCAGGCAGTCTCCTTTTAAGTATCTATCTCCTGGTTCAAAGCATTTAATTGTTTTTTCTATTATATTTTTTGAGGTAGTTAACGTACTCTTCCTTACCTTTGAGTCCTTCCATAGTTCTCTATGGTTTGCTTTAGTGTTTGCTAAATATTTTATAGTGCACATTCCACCTTGACTTGAGACCTTTATGTGGCTTAGTCTTCCCTTAGGAATCCTATGAATTAATCACTGGATGTATTGTCAGTGTAAACAGCTATTGCTAACAATTAAACAATCCTTACACACACAAAGCAAACACTAACAAAGCACTTCTTAAGCATGTTTAAGTGGAACATAAAGTAGAACATAGGCCTGTTTTCTGTTAAGTGGGGGTAAGATGTTCTGTTGCTTCTGAAGTGTTTTCAGCAATAATAAAGCACATTTAAAACCTCTGACTTATTATGATGGACATTATTCCACTGTCTTCCTGCATGGAAACAACAGTTCCATGAAAAGGTACATGCAGAAGCTCATCTCTTGTCTTCTGTGTCTAAGATAGACTAATAGAGGTGAACACACAAACCTTCCAAAACAGCCAAAATCCTTCGAGTCTTTACAATGAAATAAATTAGTGTATTGTGCAGGAATTTCTATTTGCACATTATTTTCCTAAATTGGAGATATTTTTCTTGTAAAACTAATATTTTACAGTCTCTTCAGGAGATTCTTAATTCTTCTCCTCTGTATTCATAGTGGATGTTTTTAACCACAGGATCTGATGTCTGCTTGTGTATGTTTCCAAATATAAGCCTATTCTGGTGGTGAGCCTGGCATCATCAATAAAGTATGTGCAAATTCAAAATAAAGCCCTCAAAGGATTGCAGCCAACAAGACAGACTAGCAGTACCTTGAAGGACACAGAGTTGAGCTGTTCATACTGTGCTTTATAATGGAAGAAAGGTCTGTACACCTGATCTCCAATAAAGTGTGAATTAAGTAAAACTAATGATAACAGTACTGAGATAATTTCCTAACACGATGGTTTTGCTACCCAGACAAAGCAAAAAGAGTCATTTAATAAGAAGCTACCTAGTGGTTTACTAAATGATGATTTTAATTATCAAGTTCAGTAAAATATTTTATGGATTTGTGGCAAGAAAATCAAATAATTGCTGTTTATATCACTCAGAACTTCAACAAAATAATACTAAATAATGCTTCCCTCAAATAATTGTAGAAACTACAATCTGAAAATAATTAACTGCGGTAAAATGCTGCCAAATAAAGGTGAAAAGAGGGCTTCAAGTTATGACAGAGTGAAATATTAATGTAATAATTATGGTTCTGTTTGCAGGCAGAGAGATAACTTTCAAAATCTGATTAATTACTACTATTAAGAAGGAGGAGAAAGTTCATATTTGTAAAAACCTGAGGAACTTGAACATATATAAGTCTATGGGACCTGCTGAGATACATCCCAGAGTCCTGAGGGAATTGCCAGATGTGGTTGCCAAGACACTCTCCATGATATTTGAAAAGTCATGGCAATCAGGAGATGTCCCTGGTGTCTGGAAGAAGGGTAATGTGCCCATTTTTAAAAAGGGTAGAAAAGATGATGCTGGGAACTAAGATCCCTTCCAACCCAAATTATTCNCCAGGAGACGTCCCTGGTGTCTGGAAGAAGGGTAATGTGCCCATTTTAAAAAAGGGTAGAAAAGATGATGCTGGGAACTAAGATCCCTTCCAACCCAAATTATTCTATGATTCTATATCTGAGATAAACACGCATATACAGAATGCTTTGCTGTAAAAGACCAAAAGGATTTAACAGAGGGCAGAAAAGCATTTTCACTGTAGTATTAGTATTAATTAATATTAGAAGCTTAATTAGCTCCTTAATTAATATTATCTGCTTTCTGTCTGGGTGGTCCCCAACATACACTGATGCCTGTGATTGTTCCACAGAGTGCAAGACTTCACAATTGCCCTTGATGAGGTTTATGTCAGCCCATTTCTCCAGCCTGTTGAGGTCCTTCTGGGTAGCAGCATGACCTTTTGTCATTTTCATCCACTCTTCTTGGTTATGTGTCACTGCAAACTTGCTAAGGGTACATTCTGCCCCATGATCCAGATCATTAAAGAAGAATGTTATATTATACATAACAGGACTGCAATCAGTGTTGATCCCAGGGATACAGTGTTATTTATTGGCTTCCATCCAGATTTGTGCTACTGATCACCACCCTCTGGGCCCAGTCATTCAGCCAGTTTTCAGCACACGTCATTATCTGCTCATCCAGCCCATACATCAGCAGCTTCTGTAGGAGGATCTTATGGGACACAGTTTCAAAGGCATCCTGAAATCCAAGTAGAAAACACCCACTGCTATCTCCTCACCTACATCCCATAGTCACTAGCATTAACTCCTGTCCTCTCCATTTTCCCAGGTTTGTTCCTGCCTGACCCACTGCCATCACTTATTTTCTCTGCATTTGGCCCTTCTCATAAAAATCTCATAACAGGTGGTATCTCCAGCCCCCACCAAACATCCCATAGATTTGCTCTTTCCCGTGAGATCCATGATAATCTTGTTTTTCTCCTCATCACCTGCAGTGTTCTGGTTGAGCATTCCCATGGATATGTCTTAGAGGTTCATCTAGTGGCCTGTGAGTCAGTGGCTTGAGACTGCATCTTTGATATTGTTTCTGCTATCTCCTCTTCAATAAAGATTGTGTATCTAAATGTTTGATTCCTTCCTTAATGTAGCCTTTGGGAACATTACCTTACTCTCAGTGAAAAGTAATGATACCTATGTACCTCAATCAGGTTTAGAAGTTGGATTTGTTCCACCTCAGGCTATTTATAATAATTTTACATTTTCAATAATATTCAGAAAACTGAAGTATCCATTTCATGGGTGTCATAAATGTCAGTGGCACATAGGTGCCATATACATATAATTGTTATTAAACATATATATTGACAACATAAAGAGGTTAACCTCTTTGAGCAAAGTGGAAAAGGTATAGTATAGATAGTTGACATGAGAAGGCAAACATTAAATAATTTACCCAAAAATGTTGGGAGTTTATAACTGCCTTAGACGGTATACATAGAACTGGAATATCTCAATATTATAAAAAGAGCTTACAATTTTATCCTACAGGGTGTTTGAAGAATGGGAGCCTGAAGTCTCAAATAAAGACTCACATTCAAAATTATTTGACAATCATACCACCATATGCATCCCAACAAGATGCCCTGTAACAACATCCCATCCAACAGTGTGCAGTAACATGCCTCTTGCAGACAAGTCAATGACTTATTGCAGTCCCAAAGAAGCTACTACGAATGCTCTGCCTAGTCTTTTCATTAAGCCATCAGGAAGAATACCTATTAGGAATTAACAAGAAATATATTACATGATAATTATAAAGCTTGAACCAAAGCATGTTTTCTTATTACAGATAGCAGTAAGTCTACAGAGAAATTTTTACCAGTAAGCCTCACAGTTATAAACTTGCACACAGGATTCTAATAAAATGTATAAATGCATTAGAGTGGTCTATGTGGGAAACAAATAATCTGCAAACTTTGGCAGTGTAACAGATGTAATGGGATTACATTGGAACCAGTACTGAAATAACATGACAGCCAGACTTAGTCCCCATATACACATCAAGTGAATAAGCAATGACAACAAATACAGCAGAGAAAAATCAGCAAAACTGATTTTAGGAGTCACCACAAAGGACTTTTCTAAGACAATCAGAAACATCTATTGCATTTCAAAGTAACATTAGTTTGCCAGCATGTAGGGGAGTACACATGGACAACAATAAGAAAAGACTTGTCATGTCTTGAATTGTTTGGGCTTTATAGCTGATTTTAATTTTAAAAAAGTAATTACCATTTTATAGACATTGAATACAGCAGGAATTTTTAAGTAAAGATTTTGGAATCAATCCAGACCACCAAGAATTCCAGAATGATTTATAATTATTTTTCTGCAATGTAATTTAGTGCTGTCGTATTTGAAAAACACAGAGTAGAAAGATTTACTGTAAGTCACCTAGTTGGTATACAGAACTTCACCATAAACACAGTTAGTATGACAGTTTTGATGCCTGAGGTTATACCTTTCATTTCAAAAACATCTATATAAAGGAAAGATATTGAATCAATAAACCTTGTCATTTCAAGTGAATTTGCATTCCATGGTGTTTCTGTTCCCATCTATGGTTTTGCATCACTAAATGGCAGTGAATATCTTTGCTTACCTGAAGTTTTCCTTACTTTAAAATAATAAATTCCATAGCATTGTTACTCTGGGAGGTTTCAGCCAGCATAGCACAGAGTCAGACAAGACCTATCAGTCACCAGTAGGAGGGACATATTTTGTGATACACTTCCAGGCACATGGCTTCCAGAGCCAGAATATTTCTACATAGTTTTGATGAGAAATAGCTTGAGGGGAAAAGGCTACTACATCTACTAATGAAACACATGGGAAATTTAACTTTGCAATAACATACATTTTTATTTCAGTGACCATCTCTATTTGTCTCCAAATCAGTCTTTGTTTGTGGACATGATTTGTCAAGAAAGCTGACTTCATGTAATTCTATTTTATTTGCCTTCAGCTTGGAGTCCACAGATCTGTAATGATGGAGCCTCCACCATACAGTACACATTGGTCACCTGGGGCACCATTGTGACACGTTGGCCTCCTAATTTTAGCAAGAAAAGCCTAAGTTTCTCCATACTTCATGCGTATGTGTAATTTAGAATAGATGTTGTCTGCTAAACAGACAGATTTCTGTTTTTAGACCATTGAACATTTACACAGCCCATAGGTAAATGTCAGAATTGTCACCATCACTCTGTGTATTCAGATTTCAAAATTTTGCAGACTCTTCTAGAACAAAGTTTTAACTCAAAGGTCAAACAATGTTTTAAATTATGAAATTCTCTTGCATCAGGCATACAGACACTTTCTAGGCCCACTGTAACATATTACTCTTGTCTGAAAGAATTTTACATGTTTGATAGTTACTTTTTTAGTATTTGATTCTTAAACTCTGTTTGAGCTGCTGGCCTTCCTGTCCTGCAGGGAAATACCATAAAGGCACATCTGGAAGGATTAGAGTATTTTTTGGGTTAGTCTCTTTTGTATCAATTTTACATCCTTTCCATAAAAATGAGCAAAACTAGGTTCCTGAGGATTATCTCTGTACAGCCTTCCATGAGGATTAACAATAAAGACATTGATAATTTATTATTCATTTCTGTTTTCATAATCTCCTCCAGAGAAGGTGAACTTGACCAGAGAAAATACTCTAAAGGTATCTTAGAGCATGCAGCCCTCATATTGTTCCCAAGACTGATCTTTTTTGTCTCTCTTCTTCCAATCTGTCACCAACAGGCTCTATCAGAGAAGGAAGGGGCCTCACAAAAGCTCTGATCCTTGTTGCTGCATGGGATTTGTGTGGACCAGATGTTTTTATGCTTCTGCTTTTACATGTCAGTATGGATTACAAAATGAGTTTCTGAAGGGTATAACAAGTGACAGTAGGAATGAGCAGTTTCTTTCAAAGGTATTTTGAGAAAAAACAGTGCTGGATTTCTACATTCTTCAGTCTTTGTCTTCTGTCAGTGAGCTTCTGGGAAGTAAAAGTTAGTGAGAATAAACTCTGTGGGTCAATGTCGTGGGCAGCAGGCTCAAGGAATTTCATCCGTTTCATGTGCTGCTTAATGAGATTTACATTTACTCAACTTTCTCAATCTCTATTTCTTCTTCAATGGAATATGCAAGAAAGCCCTCTGAAATTGAAAAATGTTTTAACTCTACCTAAGCTCTCAGATTTGAAAATTCAACTTTTTAAAATGTGAGAATTTCCTACATTTATGCTCATTATTAACCAGTGGAACCACATTTGAAGGCAAATCCTCTGCTGAAAGCATGGAATTTTAAACTCAGAAATTACATTCATTTTCTTATATGCATACATTCCTCACAGATGACTGTCACTGCACAGTGTTGAAACCAGGAAAAGAAAGAGAATAAATAAACACAGGAGACAAACTGCCTTGTTATGGGAGATAACATAGACCTAACAAGAAAATGAAAGGTTCTTAGTTCTGTCTCTTCCCTCTGCATTTCATGGTCACTTTATTCCTGGAAATGGGAAAGAGAAGAAGAAAATACTGGAGATGCCAAGAGGATCTGAAAGTCTGATAGAACAAAGCCAGAGAAGTTAAAAGAGTCACGATATATTGCTGATAGTAGTGATAAGGAATAAAATCTATCTGATTCTGTTTGTAATTTTGCTATCACTGGTAACAACAGAAACAGGAAAAGAATATGCAGTCACCAGCATAACATACCTGGGGATAATAAAGGATAATACTGAGAACATTGCACCCAGACCAAAACAGATGTGAGACAAAGAATTCTAAATGGGATCAAAACTCTACATCAGAAGGCACACAGCATCGTACATAGTCAAAACACCTTTTCTTTTTTATAGAATCTAATCTGCCCATTACATTACTGATGAGTACTCACTGGCACAGAAAAACCAAATATCAGCTGCTGTTATTAAATTAACCTCTAAAAAGAGATGGTTGACTATAAAAATAGCACCAACTCTCTTGTGCTTAGTCATTTAAAACATTTCCTGACCTTTGAGTGAAAAACCTTGCTCTAAGAGGGTTTGCAAAATTCTGAAATCTGAATATACAGAGCAATGGTGACAATTCTAAAATTTACCTATGGACTGTGTAAATATTCAAAGGTCTCAAACCATAAATCCCTGTCTGTTTAGCAGACAACGCCAATTCTACAGTATAGAGATAGCAGAGGAAAATGAGGTGTCTTATTTAAATATTCTGCTACTTTTGTGTAAATTTTCCCATCACTTTCTTAGGAAATTTCTTGTGAAGATTTTTGCACCATCAGTTCCACTGAGATAGCTATTATTATAGCTAGTACATCACTACAAAGTTAATTGAGAGCACAAATGACCAATGATGACCTTTATTATCTCTAGAACTTACATCTGTAGACACTATTGAATAAAATTCTGTTAATTTCATCACTTTTTAACCTGTTGTCTCCTTCCTCCACATCTAATAACTATCTGTGAAACTCCATGACAGGAAGGTTGGAATCAGGTGATCTTTAAAGGTCCTTTGCAAACCAAATCGTTCTAAGATACTAGAAGCAGGAGATGTTCAAAGAAGATTCACAGATTTCTGATGAGAATGGCATATCCCAAAGAAGAGTCACACATGACACTATTGGGAATCTCAGACTTCCAGAAGAACCAATAATCAATGCTAATTTTGCTGGAGATTTTGGCACATACACTAGCATCTTCTAGAGACTACAATGATCCCCCCCAAAAATGAGGGCCAGGATGACATGAAGAGAGTTTACAGAAAACTGTCCCATTTTTAACAGAAGTTATTTGAAGGCATCTCTAATTGCTCTGAATTAACAAGCTTTTCAGCTCATTAGTAGCAGTTGATCACTCATCAGGCTCGCATGGTGTCTGGGAAAACTTTCTGCTAAAACNCATTAAAAAATATAAAAAAGATACTTTGATAGTTTGATGTAAATAAACCTTAAAACTTTCCCTTTCAGAATACGAATTTTAGCAGGTAGGGCAGCCATCATATAAGGAGCTGTTAATAAAAAAAAAAAGTCGACTGTTCTGTACAAAATGTTTCTAAGAAAAATAATAAGATTCCATTTAGAAGAAAAAGGTTTCATTTTGTATCGTATTGCTCAGCCTTCNCTGCTAAAAGTACCGCATAACTAATATCTTTATATAGCTAGTGTCAGTTTACTTGAGCTCCATTTTCCATAGCTAGCAAACAGACTTCTTCTACAATTATGATTTAGATCTTCATATCTACCCACACTAATAGAGATTGCTCATGATTTAATAAATTGTGTGTTTGTCAGTAGTATCAGCATTCATGAAGAATAATAGCCCAGTATATCACAAGACATGGGGTTTCATTTCCTCTCGACTGTTCCTGCAAATCAGGTTTAGATTTTAGATGTTGTTAAGACAATGTAAAGAACTCGGTGTGGTAACAAAGGTTCAAGTTTGAAAAGATAAATTAAAAAATAATAAAAAAAGATACTTTGATAGATTGAGGTAAATAAACCTTAAAACTTTCTCTTTCAGAATATGAATTTTAGCAGGTAGGGCAGCCATCATATAAGGAACTGTTCATAAAAAAAAAAAAAGTCAACTGTTTTGTACAAAATGTTCCTAAGAAAAATAATAAGATTCCATTTAGAAGAAAAAGGTTTCATTTTGTATCGTATTGCTCAGCCTTCTGCTAAAAGTTCACCTGTTTTTATTTAGGTATATTTCTTTAAAAATATGATTCTACCAGAAAATTTATCAAAGTGAAAAAAATTGCAGAAACATATCAATTTGGATGGATATTTTACTGAAATAACTTTTAAAATACCGATATAATCAGAGTGTGAAAAACATCCTAGAATACCTAGAATCTTAGCTATATCTGGCATTCACTTCAGATGTAGGAGAAAACATATTCACGCCCCTGTTATTTTCAGATAAAAGTTTACTAAGCAAAAAAGAAAGCCGAATTGTAGAAATCATCATGAAATTATTTTCTTGTGCTATAAGTCACTGGACAAAGGACATACAGAGGTATAAGAGGTAATGGGAATATCAAGCCTACAGAGTCCACTTGTAAACTACTCCAGTGTGTAAAAAAATCATCTATGCTTGGAAAGATAGAGGATCATACTCTAGAAAAACATAAACTGAATCTAAGCAATACATTTTAAACACTAAGTTACCAAATATAATCAGGCTTGACTTGCTTCTTGGTTTTGTTGCTTTTTGCTTTTAATAGACACTGTCGGATAGTGCATGCACCCATCTTAACATTAATAGGTCTAAGGAATGCTTGATTTTATTCTTCTATAAGAAGGCCCTTTAAAAGCATTTATTCCACTCAGTCACCTACTTTAAGATGAAAATAATCATGTTTCAAACAACAACTGTACATATTAACAGAAAAATCCTGTGGGTCAGGATTTTGTACAAAGTGGTAGAAGATGTTAAATCCACACCCCATGAGTACCAACATAATGTTTACCCAAACTCTACCTTCCTTTTGGAGAAGGGGCTTCTGCCTTATGAGGATGCTATGTACATGCTGTGAACCTCTGAACTTCAGAGTTTTTTGGATATATTAGAGGTTTTTTCTGCCTACAGCTCGTGTAATAGGCTACCGAGTTATTGCATTGCTCTGGAAAGGGCTCATTCATGCCAGTGTGTTTCTGAATCTCATGGGTTGATAAGATTCTCAGAAGGGCAAAGAGGAATCTCCAGCCACCAAGGACTGAAAGCAGCCACCACAATTTTTTCTCAGTCTTAAAGATAAGCAGAAGGCATTTGAAACATGCTGTCTTAAAAGAATATTTTTAAAACTCTAGTTGGGTATTAAAGATATTTTATTTAAGAAGCACAGACAAATGGTAATATAATGTAAATATGGAAATAGTTATCTCATAAAGAACACTACTGATGATATTTTTCTGCATATTAATTTTATACATATATGAAAATACCTTAAATATATGGTTTTGTGAGATAATCACAATGTAAGAGCATGTTACAGCAAGGATAATAGCATTTAACAATTAAACAGATAAACACTGAACCATCCTTTCCCAATCTTGTACAGTTTGGGGGTCAAGGGTGCCACATTTTCTTCTTCAGTCCTCTGTATAAAACAGAATTTTGTTCAATTTCTCAAATAATGCCTCTTTCCCAATTAAACACTTCTTATTATCCCATATGCCAACATAACCCCCTTTGCACAACACAGTTGCACTTCAGCCTCTTTTGACTGCGCTTAGAGATAATGGATATTTACAACTGACTTCAAAACAAAATTAAAAAAAACCCTCTGAAATCAAGAGTACATTTGTGTATTTTTGAGCACAAGATTTTTACAGCCCTTGGCAAAAAGAAAGGAAGCAATTTACTTCTCTTAGCTTCCAAAATCAGAACCAGAGGCACCTTATGACTCATTCTTTTCTACAGCATAAAGTCAAACAAATAGTACTGAAGTCACTGCAGACTATTTTAGCTGTCATAAGTGGACAAACTACACAGGATGGGCTTTCTGGGAGATTTATTGCATAGCAGTCCTGTTTCACTAGTGAGATAATAAGAGCTTAGTTTCACACAGAGAATTAAGGGATACTACTTTGCTTTTCCTGAATGTATAACAATTTTGAGGTTTTAATATGTTACTTATTTGAAAAAATAATAGATGTCGTGATACTATTGAAACAATTAAATATATTTCCATTTTTTTCAAATACGTTCTCATTCAACAGGATGGAAATTGACCTTTTAGTAGCCAGCAGTAATCTCAATGTGTAAACTGAACATAGACTTTAGAATTAGAAGTCCAAGTAATACTGTTTGCTGATGCAAATGTAAATCTTTTTTTAAAGCCAGTGAGATAAAGCCAGGTTGCCCTGAACAATCCTTGCTACATCTCTTTGGAGTGAGTCTGCTCTTTTTTTCATGCAAAGGGAGCAGACTTCACTCAGTTTAGTGCCTTCTAATCTTAAAAGCACTTTGTGTCTGCAACAGAGATTCTCCAGCTAGTCCTTTTCTGCCCTACTGGGGATCCTCCTCCACTGAAATGGTCTTTCTAACATCAGCTGAATTAGTATTATAACAAATTGTTCCTTCTAACTCTAATCATATCCTAAGCACTCCAGAGTCAAGCTAGAGTAAAATTTGGTAATAAGCTTAATTTAAACCACTCATATTTAAAGTTAAATTTAATGGAAAAGACTATCCTAAACTCACTCAGAGGACTCACTGCTTTATAGGTACAAATCATAAGGTACCACATGAAACAAAAAAATGGATGTCGGGTTGCATTTTTTAACAATATGAATAAAGGTTAATACTTTGCAGTCAACAGCATTTATTTACACCATGGAAAAATACATTTCTTCTTGCTTTTGTGACTTTCATTTTTTTCCCCTTGGTAAACTTTTTTTTGTTTTAGCAATATTACTAGTAGCAATTTACATTAGAAAGACCTATAATCCAAATTTAGTTCTGGTCTAGACCTTATGCTTCAGTCTGCCTGCATAAACATGAGTGAGGAAAATGTAATGAAACGCCACATAAAAACTGCGAGTTATTTTTTTCCCTCCTCACAGAAAATCAGTAAAACTACTTGGAAAGATCAATGTCTATTTATAAGAAGCAGACATAAAGGAAAATAAATGAAAGATTAAACAGAAAATTGAGCTGACTCTTCAATCTCTAATGTTTTACTTGTAAGCACTTTCTTCTGTGGGTACCACAGTAAAAAGCACAGTACAAATACCTCAGGACAGAAGATAGATCACATGTCTACATTAACCAAGAAAGCAGATCTGGGATAACAGGCCTTGTGGAAGCACAGTGGTTCTATATAAAACAATGTGTTGTTAAAATGCAATTTCTTCTTTTGATAACTTTTAACTTGCAAATTTTGTGTTTGCAACTGGACAGGCAGCCAAAGCCCATACCTGTAACTGCCTGTTGGTGATGCCTTGTGCAAAATACTCATGGATGATTCAACATTTTGAAACTAATAACCAGGGTTAAAGCTGTCAAATAGATTTGTAAAAACTTGCAGGATATAGCATGCTACTGCTGTTTATGCATTTGCAGTATCTGTGTATGATTTAATACAGTTCACATTTCACAAATATTAAGACCAAGGGAAATTTTGATCACTCTGTAACCTAGTTCCTATATAATTCACCGAAATTCTTCACTGAACAAGTTCTACTTGAGGTCCTGAACATCGTAAAAAGCAAATCCAAACCCATATTCAAAAGTTTTAATTGTTTTCATCTCACTATTTAACTTTTACGTCTTTCTACAGTTTCAGCTCCCATTTCACTTCCAGTAAGGAGGCAGTGGAATTTCACAACAGCTGAATTTAGAAGAGGCAACAATACTTTTTAGAAGGATGCAAAACTGACTATAATTGTAAAATTGCTAAAATTTTTTTAGAATTTTTTTAAATCTTAAAATTCTGATTTTAAGAGACGTTTTCCGGCTTGCATCACTTAATGTTTTTGTATTACTTCATAATCAAAAATACAGTAAAAAAAATAGATTAAATGCTTAATTAGTATTTCATGCTAAAGATTGTGAGTGTAGCTGTAGGATAACAGTCTTGGTCTGACATACACGTTGTCTTTTGATAGAAGAGAATTTGTGGAGTGGGGAGCTGGGATAGGTCAAGTTACAGCTTTCAGTAAATCTGAGCGTGCCTGAAATGGTTCTTTCTTGCAGGAGAGGGACTATTCATACAGGTTTGTGGTGATAGCACAAGGAGGAATGGGTATAAACCGGAGAGGGGAAGATTTAGATTAGACATTAGGAAGAATTTCTTCACCATGAGAATAGTGAGACACTGGAACATGTTACCAAGGGAGGTTGTGGCTGCCCCATCCCTGGAGGTTTCTAAGGCCAGGTTGGATGGGGCCTTGGGCAGCCTGATTTAGTGGGATGTCCCTGCCCATGGCAGGGGATTTGTAACCAGATGATCTTTGTGGTCCCTTCCAACCCTAACTATTCTATGAGTCTGTGATTCTATAATGAAACCTATGAGGTGAGTAAAAAGCCTAGCATTAAAATGGCATAATAATCCAAGTAGAAAACAATTTGCATGAATTGAACAATTTCAAAATTGACAGCAAGTAGATTAAGTGAGAAATGATAAGTTCTTGTAAAGGTCATATGCTAAGTCATAACACAAAAATTTGGGCATCTTTATTAAAATGTCTGCTGTAAATTATAGAACAGTGACAGAATGAAGATCAAAGAGAGGTTCGAGAGACTTTATCATCCACTGATATGTTTGTATTATCTACTACTTAAATAACAGACAAGCTACAGTACAATATATTTTTAAGGAAGAATGAGCAATTTGGAATAAAAGCTTTAACCTTACAGCTATTTAAATAAAATTCTACAAACATAACCTCTCTCTTGCTTTTCCATTCTATTTATATAGCAGGAGCTTTATTCTGTGGAATTATGCCAGAGATGCAGCAAATAATCCTTCTCTAATCATCCTTCTGAAGAAGTGCTCCATGTGTATCACAAAGTGGCAACCATTTCATCACACTGATACATAATTTTATTTATTTTTTTTTGTTGGGTGTACGTGGGAATCTAATTACAATAATGTTTATTGAAATATGATCCTTATCTTGGAAGGAACTTATAATACAATGAGAGGTTCATCCCTCAATAAGGTATGGTTTCTGAAAAGAAGTGCAGAAGGGTAGAAAGGATTTTTGTGGTGCTATAGTGTTCACACTTCAGAAAGTTAGGATTACCAATACGTTAGCAGTGGTAAAAATAATTTCTAATACAACCCATGAGCCTCCATGGAAATTAGTAATACATCTTCCTTTAAAAAAGGAGTAAATGTCTATTCTGTGGATCATCTGAATGAAGGTATCTTGCAGAAGACAAAGAGCTTCAGAGGGGAGAGAAAGAAGATATCAGTAGTGCAGATATCTGACTTGTGAATACATGAAAATTTTCCTCACTAGTATTCACAAGTTCACTGAACCTCCTATGTGTGGGAAAAAAAAATTATGGACTTCAATTTCAGGAAGAAAGGTGTAATAAAACTACTTTCTTTAGTTGTGTTTGACTGGTGGGCAGAGAAAAGGAGGAGGGCATTGTCATCCTCATTGACCAAATGCAGGATTTAAGACATGATAGTTGCTTAGGCTGCATGTATTACAGAGTAGAGAAGTCATATTTTCAGGTTGAGTACATATTCTTTCCTGTGTCTAGAACAGTAGAAATCAAGAACATAAGAAAAATGAGTTTTTCAAGGCTACTTAGAGCACTGTTTCCAAGGAATCCAGGATGGCACTTCAATATTTCTTTTAAGTTAAGATTTCACGAAGTTCAGGTATTATGCTTTGAATCTTTTTACACTTAAAAGAAAACAAAAAGAATGAGGCTCTTGAAATACCCACAGAAGTCATTATCATTGTATTTGCACTAAAAAGTTTGAGCAGTTCTTGTATTATTTATTATGCAAACTGCATACCCTAAGTCTGTACAGACGAATTTATAAAATAGTTATTGTAATCTACTACTTTATTACGACTAGAACTTAGAAATCTGTAGCTGTTCTCAGGAACTCAGTGTTTTATGAGAAAGAAGCTCACTGCTTACTTTTAATTGTGAGTTATGTAATATGTAGGAAAAAAACCCGGTCTCTAAAATTCTAGAACATCTCATTAAATCTCTAACTGTGTAGAAGAAATGTGATTGCTGCTTTGGGGTGTGATTCAGTGATGAATAGTGTAAATATTTCTGGAGGAATGCAGTTTAGAAAGTGCACTCCCAATTCCTTTAGAAGAGATCTTCAAACGACCTCTTTGCAATGAAGCTAGCTGAATTTTTAGTACTAATCAAAAAAAATTGGACAAGAAAAGTAAAAATATTTGAGGAAGTAATAACAGGAACTACATTTTTAAGTCAGTAAATTTTTTCCCAGGTTTTTATTTGGAATCTGTTATTTTTCAAATATAGACTTGCCATGAGAAAACCTTTCTTTATCAGGTAAATGTAACCCAAATTATTTTAAAAGGTATACATCCTGATTATTTAAAATGTTACACTTATCACAACTATGATTAAATATCTATTCAGTTACCTATTACCACTACTTATGGGCATCAATAACACCATCCAAAATTTTATGCAGTCAACAAATATCCTGCTGTATTTAAAGTCAGTAATTTTAAGGATGTGTTTATAGGTGTTGATTCTTATATTACCCTTATAGCTGGCCTTCAATTTTTCAATATCATCTTTTATTGAATACTGAAGTATTTTATTGAATAATTCAAGTATCTATGTCATATTAAATTAGCATCACCGTGTGCTGCAGTCTTTTAATGTTATGCATGAAATACCATTTCTGATTTACAAAGGCACAGTAACCTGGACTACATAATAAAAAAGAAAAGAGGCTTAACTCCAAACATGCCAATTTCTTACCTAAGCATACGCCCCCATTCCCTCAAGTTCTAGACATTTCGTAAGCTAGATAAACCTTACTTGTCTAGTTCTAGAGATGAAGCACCGTAAAATGTCTTCAAAATATCAATTCACTTCTCCATTACATATTCAATTATTTAACCACACCTCAAATACTGTGTTCAGTTCTGGGTCCCTCACCGCAAGAAGGATGTTGGGGCTCTGGAGAGTGTCCAGAGAAAAGTGATGAAGGTAGTGAGGGGGCTGGAGAACAAGTCCTATGAGGAGCGGCTGAGGGAGCTGGGGTTGTTTAGCCTGGAGAAGAGAAGGCTCAGGGTAGAACTTATTGCTCTCTACAACTACCTGCTGGCCTCTTCTCCCAAGTGACAGGGGACAGGATGAGAGGGAATGGCCTCAGGCTGTGCCAGGGGAGGTTTAGGCTGGACACCAGAAAAAAAATTTCACAGAAAGGGCCATTGGACCCCGGAACAGGCTTCCAAGGAAGGTGGTTGAGTCACCATCCCTAGAGGTATTTAAAAGGCAGATGGATGAGGTGCTGAGGGACATGGTTTAGCGTTTGATAGGAATGGTTGGACTCATGACCCTGTGGGTCTTTCCATCCTTATGATTCCGTGCTTCTGTCATTCTTTGATTCTGTGAGTATCCAGAGAGCTCAACAGACCAGAAGCCACTGCAAATGTCAAATACCCATACATACAGCAGCTGTTGAATTAAAAACTTGAGAAAGGAGCAGAAACAATACTAATTCAATAACAAACTAAGTAATAACAGAGATGTACTAGTAAGAAGCAAAACCTGTTTTGATGCTTCTAAGACTAGTCAGACTACATTAGTTTTACTTCTTTAGTTTTCCATTTTTTTTATGGACCTCACATGCCAGCCCAATATTGCTAAACTATCTGAGTATGGTCAAAAAACGGCATAAAAGACTGTAACATTTACTGGAGGAGCTAAAAAGAAGAAAGTGTAATAATCTTCAGAGTACATTGCACTTTTTCTGAAGTTTCCCACTGCTACTATAAAAACACTGCCCTTGCTATCTTAGCTTTGCCTTGTATCAATTTTCAAGGGTTTTTTTTTCCAGTTTCAGCACCATCAGTTTCTGTAAAAAAAAAAAAGTGTTTAAATGCACTCTATGATCAGCACTGAATACTGAAATAATAACTAGATTTTATGGCTTGTTCTGGAGAAAGGAAAATCCATTAGTCTTTCTCTGATCTGGCTTTTCATTTGTAATATTTGGATAACCTTCAAATTTTTCACATAAAGATGTATTAACCTCCGTTAAATATGTACCCTTGTGATGGAGGACACAGAGAAAGAGAAGCTGCTGAATGTCTTCTTTATTTCAGTCTTTACTGCTAATGCTGGCCCTAGAAATCCTAGACCCAGGAGAAAGAGAGGAAGTCTGGAGAAAGGAAGACTGCCCCTTTGTCAAAGAGGATTGGGTTAGAGATTATTAAGGCAAACTGGACCCTGATGGAATGCACCCACAAGTGTTGAGAGACAGGTGGCAGATGTTTTTCCTAAATCACTTTCCATCACCTTTGAAAGATCACAGAGAACAGGAGAAAAGCTAATATCGCTCCAGTCTTCAGAAAAGGGCAAGTAGGATGACCCGGGAAACTAAAGGTCAGTCAACTTCTCCTCCATCCCTGGAAACCTCATCCTGGATGTCATCTCCAGGCATCTGGAAGAAACAAAGGTTATCAGAAGTGGTCAACATGAGGTCATCAAGGGGGAATCATGTTTACCTTCTGTGATGTCATGACTACCAGGGTAGATAAGGGGAAAGCCACAAAATCCTTATAGGTAAGCTTAGGAAGTGTTCGTTAAATGGGTGGAAAGTGAGGCGGATTGTGAACTGGTCAGATGGAGGAGCTCAAAGTGTTGTCATCGGTGGTGTCTTGTTGGAAGCCTGTGGCCTGTGTAGTTCCCCACAGGTTGGTACTTGACTCAGTCTTGTTAAACGTATTCATCGATGACCTGAATGAGGGGACAGACATCCTCAGCAAGTTTGCTGATGACAGAAAACTAGGAAGAGTGTCTGATACATCATAAGGTTGTGCTGCACAGTGGACAGGCTGGAAAGCTGGGCAGAGAGGAAATCAATGAAGTTCAACAAAGATAAGTGTAGAGTCCTGCACCTAGGGAGGAATAACCCCATGCACAAGAAAGGGTTAGGGGTTGACCTGCTGGAAAACTGCTCTGCAGAAAAGGACCTGGGAGTCCTGGTAGACAACAAGTTGACAATGAGCCAGCAAAGCAGCCTTGGGGCCAAGAAGGCTCATAGAATCCTGGAGTGAATTAAGAAGAGTGTGGCTAACAGGTTGAGAAAGGTTATCCTCCCTCTCTCCTCTGCCCTAGTTAGACCCCATATGGAGTATTGTGTCCAGTTCTAGGGTTCTCAGTTCAGGAAAGATGAAGAACTATTGGAAAGAGACTAGTGAAGGGCCACAAAGATGATTAGGGGACAGGAGCATCTCTTTTAGGATTATTATAGGAATTAGGGTAACTTACAGCCTATGGGAAGAGTCTGTCCTTGTCCCACAGTCAGATGCTTTACTCTCACAAAAAATTCTAGAACTCTTCTTCTAGCAAATATAGTCATTCTCAGCCATCTGCCCCTGTGGTGCCGGGGGGTGAGTTTGGGGGTCCAAACAGGAAAATTAAAATCAAAATCTTAGTACTTCAGTGTATAATGATTTACACCTTTAGACTTCCTAAAGCAGGTGTGCAGCCTGCTGTTGAAGTTAATTACCAACCATTATCAGTGAAGCTGGCATATTGCCACTTTTTGAAAAGTATTTTTTTCTCCTAGTGTAGGTTGCAAGTATTCTTCATTTCTATCTTCCTGCCATTTGTGTATGTCCCAAATTTCACCTTCAGATTAATGACCTTTGAAGATAAATAAGCTCTAGATATTTACCAGTTCGTAAAGCTTTTAAAAACACCAAATGGGGCACACCCCCCCCCCCCCCGTACCCTACAAGTTAATTTACTTTTGCTAGTAACTATGATGAAATGAATGGGTAACTAAAATATTCAATTCAGGTATCTTTATTTGTAAAGTATTTTAACAGTTTTGTGTACGTGTGTATAAATGAAATCAGAGCAATAATATTCAGAAATAAAAAAATAGACTCATTTAGTCTTTTCATCCATGCTCTATTACTGTGACAGTTTAACTAGCTGCCACACCAGTTTGAACAAATGTGATGTCTTCAGATCAGGAATGTGCTACCATACAATGCACAGTAGACAGATTTGGGATTTCTTATGGCATTATAGCATGTCTGGTACGGGTAAATCTTGTTATACTTTTATAATACCAAAGAAAAGTGCCAAATTCTTGAATTTTGCATTAAAAAAATGTCAGGGACAAAGTAAAAAAAAAAAAAATTCGTCCTTGAAATCTGTTTATGCCTCAAGGTTTTCTTACAGTCCTGGTTAGAAAGTAGATAGCTAAAATTAGCTCATCAACTGAAAATCTAATAGCTAATTAGCTAATTTTATTTTAAACCCAATAAAGATCTCCAAAATAGGAAGTAACAAACTGTTTTTCATCACAATTTTCTTTGATCAAAATTCTGCCCTCAAATGCGTCTTCATATCTCTGTTTGCCTTTGTGGGAAGTGTAAATGCTACCTGCAATATGAGAGTTAGAGATAAGTGTGGAATTCAGAAAACTGCATTTCATGATAAACAGTGAATCCTTTGTCATATTCAAAATACTTGAACTGACAACACATCACTCCTACAGTAAAAAACTAATGGGATGAGATTCACACAACCAAATGCAGGTGCCTATATTTATGGAAGACATTCAGAGACATTTTATAGTGAGTGAAGAAAAATAACTATATCTTGTGTGAAGAACATAATTAATCTTCCACCAAAGTAGATGAATTCTACTCTTAAAGTGCCTTTCTTTCCCATGTTTATGAGCAGAACTGAAGGTGACTAGTACAGAAGTGGAAACCTGAAGATGGGTAAAGTAAATCCCACATAATACATCTAATTCATAAATCAGAAATAAAATACAAATTTTATACTTTTTAAAAAAATATAAATTATCTTTTAAAAATACTATTCATGCTAAGATTGTGTTTATCATGCAGTTTCAAAAAAAATTTGAGTTCTTCATTCTTTATGAACTTGCATCAGATTGTACGTCATTTAAAAACATATTCTTGAGAGCAACATTTTTATGGAGTTCCGATTATATGTTTTTAACCATGATAAGACAAGGAAATTAGTTCTGATTCAAAAAATCTTCAGTAGTATCCGTCAGAACCGATCATTCCAGAGAAAATATATATTCTCAGTTTTTTGCTGTTTCCAGGGAATATAGTAGTAGGATGGGTATATAAACCAGTAAGAACTGATCTGAGGCATATAAGAACAGAAAAAAAATAAAATTGTGTTGGGATAACTTGATGAAATACTCAAGGTAAACTTTATGTTCTTTTTAAAACCGAAAGGAGACCTTTGTGTGTAATGTGGATTTTAGTAAAGCAAATGGAACAGGAAGGCTAATGTAATACTACATCATTTTGACAGGTCCTGAAAGACCAAGAAAGTTCTAAATAGAAAAATATGTAAAGATGGTCTTTGGGGGTTCAGAAATGTCTATAGGAGAACATTTTCAAAATGTAGTTCCTTGAAGCTTGTAAATCTACGGTGTCGTGTGCGTACTTTTACCAGTGAGCTTCAGTCTTGACCAGCTGAAGAAGAGGAAGGGTACTTGGCTGGTTGTGCTTATATATCCTGTGAATCCTGGTGCTATTGCACAAGGGTGCAGTTTGAGGCAGTGCCTTCTGCATGCCAGCCTATGTAACTGTCCATGTCAGCATCCTCTCTGTGTCCTCCCTTTTTGTGTGTGTGCGCATGTGTGCTTCTGAAACACAATATTCAGCCTTGCTACTCCTGAACCTGTAAAGAGGAGGAAGCAGCAGCCACGTTCATTAGCCTGGGACAGATACCTCAGATTCACAGATGCACCAGGCTGAGTTCCAGTGATCACACAGGAAGAATCTCCCCTGGGATCCAGAGTTGCCAGAAGATGTGACCATTTGTAACATCCCTGTAACTGGGCACTGGAACAGGCTGCCCAGGGAGGTGGTTGAGTCACCTTCCCTGGAGGTGTTTAAGGGACAGGTGGACAAGGTGCTGAGGGACATGGTTTAGTGTTTGATAGGAATGGTTGGACTTGATGACCCAGTGGGTCTCTTCCAAGCTGGCAATTCTATGATTCTATGAACACAGAGGATCACGATACTGTATGATCAAATTTTTTGAGCAATCTTTTTCAAAATAAAAGTACCTACAAAAAAGATATGCTGGAAAAATAAATGAACCTATTTTTAAGATATAATGTTGTCGGTGAAGATGACAGTTTTCCTTTAGTTAAGTGAAACTGCAATCTCTCATAAGGATAACCTTTGAAAAAAATGACTAAAAACTATTGTACACTTAGACAGAGAGAAAGTTTTAGTGTCCTGAGAAGTCTCACTGAATCGCGCCACTTGTAGCCTATTGATGTACCTTTCTGAAGTGGCTTGTTTTTCAAATGTATGAAATTCAAAGTCCAATTTAGCAAACAATATTGTTCTGAGTGGCAATGGTGACACAGAGAGAGAAAAAATGCTGACATTGTATCACAGTAGCAGGAAAAATAGAAGCCTGAACCTGGAGTACAGTAAGGATGACATAGGGTGGCATGGAAATGGATGACATCTCTGTGCATACAGTTCTATCAAAGCTTGCTGAATTTATTATTATTGCAGAACTGTCTAACACACTTAGGTCATGTTCAGCTATATATATACACACATCTTTACATGCCTTAGCAATCATTTATTAAATTCAGTCATGTAATTCTTTGCAGACTCTCTTGTTCTGTTAGCGTGCATAACTGAAAGCCTAACATTTAGGTTTAATGGTGTTAAAAGAATGGTCTGAGGCTAGAGTTGCTTCGCAAACAGCAAGATCATACATTCCATTCATCACAATTGTTACATAGATGAATTGCACTTTTTGCCCTTCTTAATTAGGATTGTCCTGTTAGTCTCTTATTTGAACTAGTTTGATTCTTACCACTTCAAAGTGAAGATGAAAAAGTCAGGCTTTGTTTGATTTTTCTGGTTTTTTTTTGAATTCTCCATTCATATCTTTTGGTTACAAAAATCTGGTGCTACAGACCTACAGGCTGTGGAGCAGCTTTGCAGTTAAAGGGCTTGGATAACCATGAGCCAGCACTGCGCTCTGGTTTTAAAGAGGTCAAAAGCACCATAGGCTATAGGAACAAGGGCAGAGCCAGAACACCTAGGGAAGTGGTTTTCCCCTTCTACTCATTACATGTAAACACTCATGCAGACAGTATCCGCTTTCGAACTTTCCACTACAAGAAAGACAAACTGCAGCATCAGTGATGTTTTTAACCAGATAAGTACCATACCTGTTTCCTGTTCATGTTCAGTTACAACCACTGATGAAGTTATACACAGACATTCTTTAGGCTGTTATTCCAATTCTTATTTAAATTCATCATACTGATTAATGGGTTTAAAGAATATAATTATTTTATTTTATAAGAGGTCCTTTGGGGTTGTTTGATTTTTTTTCCTATTGTTTTTTATTTTCATTATTATTTCTAGTCTGTTATTTCTCCTGGTATGTTCAAAGCTCACTCTCACTGAGATCAGTAGGTAATCCTTTCCTGATCTGAAAGAGTAAGATTGATCAAGTATAAAATTGTTAATGATACAACTATAACTTGTAAAACCAGCTGCCTGTATTCACTTTCTTTAATTATTCATTATTTTTCTCCTCAAATAAAGCATAATATTTGAAGCTGAGTGTAGCAGACAGTACTTTTGCTAATGATGGCCACATGAGTTTTGCTACTGCAAGGAGAAAAAGCAGCAGAGTACCAGGAGAAGCAGGTGGAGTGAACAAAAATACAGGTGCATGCTTTGTCACCTCAGCTATTATTAAAATAACATGGCAATTGATATTTTAATCCCAGAGCAGAAGAACTACTGGCACAGCAGACCAACAGCAAGAATAATGCAGGTGCGCATTCAGTGGACTCAGCTTTTTTAAAGCATTAATGGTTAGTAGGTTGACACAGAAAGGACAACAGAAAACATGGTTAGAGAAAATACTGCATTACCTTTTATTATGCAGTGCTGTAAAGAAAAACAGAGTTGGTGGCATGCTTTAATAAAAGTTTGTAGGCAAGATAGCATTTAGTGGTTGAAGAGAAGTTAAAGCCACCTGTAAATATGATGTATAGTTTCATATTCCCTGGCTTTCTGGCTCGGATTAAGACTGCAAATTGATCCTTCTCTTTGGCAAGATGGCCTAACTACAAAACCCTTATTGTTCTCAGGACTGCCTCTTTCACATTTTCTGGTCAAATCTTCTCTAGCTAATTAATTGAGAATTCTTCAGGCAGGGGAAAAAATGCAAGAGAGGTTCATGACAGTAGTATTAATGTGTAAATGCAGGATTCTAGATTCTGTTCAATACTTGCTTTAACACAGAGATTTTGTCATGTAGCTCGGTTTCTCCCTTATTCAAGGAATTCTGAAATTATTTGTGTTTTCTCAAATTCACATAAGATTCTTTATAGAAATTAACAGTTTAGGAGCAAAATTTAGCACTCCTATATTCTCTCTGCAAGCTCCTTGACAACAGACAAGTCTAAAGGCTATTTTTCTGTAGAGATCTGAGTGGTCATTTCTGAGCATGCTGCAGGTGGCTTTGAGTTCTAAACCTACAATTCTTTCTGCTTGTATGTTGCAAACCTTCATTATCCTTTAATAGACCAAATCCTCTCCATTCTCTCTCCAGCTAAAGCCAGGTGATCTGTGTATTGAAAGTCCAATGTAAATCTGTTACCTGAAAGTAGTTTATAAGGCAATAGGAAGATACTGTTGGTGAAAACATTTTGCTGCTGAAGAAAAATTCTTTGAATTGATCTCTTTAATTCTAAAGATTTCCCACAGATAATAGTATTCCCTCTTACATGTGACTACTTGCTCGACAATTAAATGGTATATATTTAGAATTATAATTACTCTGCAGATTGCTTAGTTTGGTTAAGCTGCCTTATATGTATTCTGAAGTAAATGAATACAATAAATTGAAGCAAATGATAGAAATCTTCACATTTTTCATGCAAATTAAAACAGTCAATGCATGAAAAAGCCTTTAATAATTAAAACTTTTAAAATTTAAAACTTTAAACCACTTTTTTTTCACTGCTTCCAACAGTGGTTAACACTGAGTTGATATTAATAACATAATTTATCATGTTCTGCAGGTGGAGTGATGTCAAACCAGACCAAGGATTTCCATGGTCAGGTCTCAGTAACCAAACAGCCAAAAGATATTAGAGAAGAAAACAAAAACATCTTTATGTGCAATCAAACACCACCATTAAGGACAGTTAAACTTAAGAATAATGACATGTCACCGTACAATATCAGTCCAGCACTCTATACTCAATCATCACTACACATGTCTAATTCATTGGGAGTAGTGAGATAATTTTACTGTGATCTGTTCAATATGAAATCCAACACTAGTCAGAGACCTTTCAGCTCATAATTTCACCATGGATTACTTCTTTTTTTTTTTAATTCTGAAATGTAAACAAATAATTTGATGTATATAGTATGGATAAATGTGGAGGGCTGGCTACCTGTCTGGGAAGGACATAAAAATGTATCTTTCATAGTAAATAGAAGTCTAAATTTATGAAGTTATGGTTTCCCTACGACCAGATGTGAAGACCCTGTGTAGTTATCATTCTCTGTTATGTTAGGCAGTTGGTCTGCTCTTCTGCTGACTAAGGGTTTTTTTGGTGATAAATTCCTTGCAGGAGTTATTTGTTCTGAATTTGTAAAATACCCAGAGCAACAGGTTCCTAGGCAGTGATGTATTATTGACACACACAGTATTATACCCTCCCTGGTATTTTATGCCTTGAATACACAGGGTTGAATGTCTTTTGCTGTCGCTTTGTTGGGGTTTTTTTCACCGTATTTATATTGCCTAAGAGAAATTAAACTCTCAAAGCAGCACTTCTCTAGGGGATTAATGTACTTCTTAGGTAAAGCATTTGACCTCAGGACTTACAACATATTTCTTATTCTCGTTTGTGTGTCTCTGGAGGGTGTTCAGCAGTTATCCAGCTATATGGTGCTGGTATCTGAATTGTTTTGATGCATTTTGCCTCTTCCTATGATATATTTTGAAACATTAACAACAATTTGTGATGGGTAATGGGATATATTTCATACAAAGGTTTGCAAAAGATAAGAAATAATAAATCCAAACTATTCCCTCAGATCATGATGGATTGTAATATAAAAATAGAATAGTTTTTAGGAGAATTTAGAAACAGATCACTACTGTTACAGAGAATTCAGTGTACCTGGAAGTACATATTAGGACATGTAACTTGAAAATTGCATTAGTCACATTTACAGTATATGATACAGTGAGATGCTTTTTTTACTAGGGCATATGTAAGGCATAAGCAAGTGTAATTTTCCAATAGATTCTTCTTTACATCCATAATTTCTGTATATTTAAATGGTACCCTTGAAATTATGCTGATGAATATATACATCATCAATATATAAATCATCAGCTGTCACTGAACTTTTAAACACATATTTTTTTTCTTCTCTCTTGCAATAATCTCATTCTTGTCCCTATAACTTTAAGTCCTTAAATCAAGCTTATTTTAATATTATTGAGTAGCTGATAGACCTGAAGGATAATTGGAAGCTCTGAAAGAATAATCATTCTGACTACATTTTCTGTCAGCCTGCATATACATTTGAATGAAAGATTTTTAAAAGAAAATTGTGCATAAAAAATGGTGGTTGGAAAAGTCTGTTTATTCAGCCTATGTTTTTTATGTAAAATTATGACTACACTATATGGTCCTCAGCAAAACTACAGATTACGCTTGCAGCTAGCCCCTCTTTTTCACCAATGCTTCCCTCTCTCCTGAGGGCACTGAAATTCCAAGAAGCAAACATCAACACTAAAAGGTCAACAAAGAGAGGTAGCTACTCTAAACCACAGATTTTGCTCATTAGAAAGGATTGAGCAATCAGGCTGTAAATCACCAGAACAGCAATTTCATCTTTCAAGAATCTTTCAAGCGTCTAACAGACGCTTTTCAGGCATTCATCTAACAGAAATCCTGGAAAGTTGTGAAAGGCCAAGGACTGTGCCCATCAATCCCATCAGTCAGCCAGAGCGGCCTCTACCAGACAGCTATGAGACAAACACAGCTTGTTTGAATGCAGATAGACCGGGACACACTCCCATGGGAATGAGGAGTTAGATTAAGGAGCAGTGCATTAGGAAAATAATCAACATGCTAATTTCTTGTACTTTCTTTAAGTAAAGAATCAGTGCTCTTTGCAATTCTGTGCAAAACCTATTTGCCTGCAGCTGTACACTTTCAACTCTCCTGATGGCTCGTTAAACCAAAAACATCTTTTAAGTAAGGTTCTGAGAAAAAAAGTCTGCTTGGTCTGCACTGCAAATCTCAGGCATTACTGCAGCAATTGTATTGAGGGCTACAGGGAGTTAGACAGAAATTTGTCTTGGCCTTTTAATGTTGTGGGGCATGAAGTGTAGCATCAATTGCTTTTACACACTCGAGAGACTTGAAACTCTGACATTCAGTGTCTGAGTCTTCTTGTAGTAGTCCACTGATCCAATGGAAAGTATTTTATTGTAGGATTTAATTAGAAAAAATGACAATTCTACAGCAGTTTCTAGGCCAACACTGCTTACTGGAGTTACTTCAGATTTAAAAAGTTTCACTGTAAAAAGGAATTTAGCGCTTAATGTATGACTAAAGGTGTGAACCTAAATTAATGCAGGTTTTCCCATCTAAGCTTTTACTTGAAATGATAAAAAATTGAATAAAATTAAAACAATCATATTCTTCTAGCAATCCTTCCAGAATATATCACTTGTCAAGTTCTGTTTTCATTACATTCTGTGCTCTATGGATTTTCAGGTGTACCAGAACAAAGAAAAGGACCCAAGAAAAAAAAACACCTGCTCATAAAAAAAAGAAATGTAAACTAGTTTTGAATGCACATCATGCTTTCTCATCTTTGACAGCAGCAGTATTTCAGACGATACCAGATATGAGGTATTTATGGCAGGTGCATTACTACTTAGGAACTAATCTCACACACATGACTGTTAACGTGAAATATGGATTTTAATAATCTAGCTTGGTGAGATATGTGAGCCTGCCTGGTGGGGATGTGATTAGCCACAGTCTGCAAGATTAATTGAGATATACAGCGCAAGATTACATTTAGTGAACTCCAAGCCAGTCTGATTATGCAAGAGACCACTTAGTTAAGGCTGTATCTTTATGGATTTAAAAATGGATAAATCACAAACTCTACTTTGACAGGAGAGTCAGAATGGAAACTGTTTAAGTCAGTGAGCCTAGTGAATAGATCATCAAAATAAAATATCCAGCTACTTTGTAAGCAGGAAAATGAAAGCACAAAGAACAAAAGAAAATCCCATGTAGTTCAAAGAGAGCAAAATACATATAAGTAATGAGGTTTGAAGAGTCTACCAGCATTATTTTAAAATGATGGTATGAAATCCAGTGTTTGTTTAAACATTGTGAAAATTATTCAGGAGAACACTGGTTTTAAATTGTAATTTTCTTTTTAGTTTACAGCAGAATTTGAAATTGTATCAAGATGAGAACTACATGAGGTACCAGCTTCAAGGATTAGATAAATGCAGAATGGCACTGTTGGAAAAATGTTAAGTAGTTTTAATTCAGTACCATAATTTTTTTTATAATGGGTGTGTCTTCCAACCCACCACATTGCTGAAAACACCAATTTGTAATATAGAAGCAAAAAGTACAAGGCAGGGCTCTCAGAAACCAGTGCAAACTAGGTTTAATGCCTTTCTCCACAGGCTATGAGCAATTTGAATAATTTATATACTCGCTTCTTGCCTCAGTTTTCCTGACTGTGAACTCATTAGTAGAGGAACAGATATACTGCAGGGTATTCAGATGCTACTGTTTTACCTTTAAAGCCATATCAGTACCAAATGTGGAGAGAGCTTTCAGAGAAAACGAAAGATAATAACTTCAGAGGACCAAAATCCTTAAGAAGACACTTAAAATAATTCATGTAAAAGTGTAGATTTTCTTCTCATACAGTTAATTTTTCTAAGTGGTACCTGGGTTCCTAGCTGCAAAACCAATGACCTCTGGAGTCATCTAACAGAGATTTTTGCTCATTCTATCAAATCACAGCAAGCCTAGCACATATCAGTCGGTCTTCTGAATGAGAGATGAAGTAAACATACACAATAAGAAATGGCAGAATAAGGCATTGTGAATTGTACTTCATTCATTTACTTTGACAGGAATAGTTTAGCTTTAAATTATTCATGGGAATACTTTGCACTTACTAGTAAATGTCGTCTCTTACATAAAAATGCTCAGCTCTTAGTAATGTGAATATCAGTCAATAACTTTGCTACTAAAGGATTTACTGAATAAGAAAGAACTTGCATGTCTGTGTATACATGTCTTAAGGAAACACTACAGCAGTAACATGCAGTCTCAATGGCCACTGAACTTGCTTTTAACCCAGCTCACGAACCATATAATGCCAATCTCGAATTTAGTGACCCTCTATAGTGTGACAGTCTGATATTCAGTGCTACTGCACAGGTTCCCTGAAGCTCTACAGAATACTTTCTTCTCAATTAAATGCTTTTTGGCACTAAGTAAGTTAATATAAGGATCATCAAGTCCATCTCCAAGTCCTTCAGGGAACTTCTTACTGCCATAGATTTGCCAGCAAAAAGATAGTATAGTTGGTGTGATGTATAGGAAACCGCACTGTTCAAACAGAAAGAAGCTCAACAACATTTTTGATGCAATTGAAAAAAAATATATGCGCACATTAAAATCAGGGCACATATTTTAATATTACTACCTATGAAATTCTCCTTTCTGCTTTATGTTAAATCCCATTACACAAAACACGGATGCATTTGATCTCAGACAGAAAAGTATTCTATATTTATGTGTTTAATCTAGCATTAAGTTTTAATATCTATCTGCATGTTCTTACAGAACTCTCAGAAGATCTCAGATATGCAGACTTCCAGTTATGGTACCATTACCCCATATGCTGGGAGGCATCTGGTTGAAAACCAGCTAGCAAAAAAGGACCAGGTTGAATGTAAACCAGTAATGGCCCCTTCCCACAAAGATTGACAATGGTATCCTGAGCTGCCTGAGCAAAGTATTGCCAGCACATGGAGGGACGTGATCCTTCCCTTCTGCTCAGCAGCAGTGAGTTCACATCTGGAGTGCTGTGTCCAGTTCTGAGCTGCCCAGGACAAGAGAAACATGGACATGTTGAAGAGGAGGGCCTGTGAAGGGCCACAAGGATAATGAAAGTACTGGAATATTTCTCCTATAAGAAAGGCTGAAAGAGCTGGTACTGCTCAGCCCAGAGATGAAAAATCTCAGGGGTATCTTATCACTTTATATATGCCTGAAGGGAAGATGCAAAGAGAATGGAGCCAGGTTCTTATCAGTGGTTACCAGGACCAGAGGTGATGGGGCCAAACAGAACCAGGGAAGGTTCCTTCTGATCAGCAGGTAACAGTTTTATTTTATTGTGAGGATAACTAAGTACCAGCACAGGTTTCTTAGAGAGGTGATGGAGTCTCCATCTTTGGAGATACTCCAAAGCCACCTGGACACAGTTCTGGACAACTGTCTGTAAGTGGTCTTGCTGTAGCAGGGGAGTTGGACCAGGTGGTTTCCAACGGTCCTTTCTAATGGTCCTTTCCAACCATTCTGTGATTCTGTGAAGGACTTGAAAAAAAAATCCACAGTATGAGCATGACTCCTTTAATTAAAATAATGGGAGATATACTGATGAGGTGTATTCTAACATTGCACGTAATTCTTTTTGGTTTCTATTAAAAAGGTCAGCCACAGTAATTTGGTCACATATATCTATGCTTTACGTTAACGCACAGGATTCTCAGAAACGTCTTAGTAACTTAGTTTCATGGATAGATTTTTCTCCTTTTCAGAAGTCACTAACTTTCTTTAAAGGTTGATATTTAAAATTAAAACCAAATTGTTCTCTTATCAGCAAATCATATACAGATGCTCAAAACGCTTTTTAATTTTAGTGAAGTTTGGCCGACTACTTTGAAAAATCCATCAAGTTTGAAAATTTTATGTGAGAAAAAAGAGAAAGATAGGCTGTAATATAATATTGGGCCATAAAATTCCCATCAATGAAAGCACTCTTACAGTTCACAATCATCCCATTTACGTTGCTACATTTCAACAAAGAAAAATAATTTGGTTTGGATTTCACCACTTAAAAGTATTACTCAGATATCTGACCAAAGTTAACATAGGTTTTAGGTTTGCTAATGTAAACATCTCATCCTTCACGGCAATTTAAATTTCCTGTCTTATTTATGAGAAGTGTGTAGAATGGCAATATATAAGACTCAGTGGTTAATATTGTGCCTAGGTTTTGCAATTATTTGTAAAAGAATGAGGTTATATCAGAAATTATTCATGTATATAAAAATATGTATACATTTTACTTTCTGGATAACCTAGTTTAGAATCTTATTTTCAATAAATAATAAAAAAATACTTTTTCTTTAATAGTATTCTTTGAAATTTCTTCTTTCCCTGAAGATAAAACAGATGCAGAGGACTGCACAAATTTTCAAAGGAAATTCAAAAATATTCTGATGTGTGACAGCCTTCCCGTGTATCTTTTGCTTATTTGTATTTTTCCACGTGTATCAAATCTGAATCTTGTGCTCTTAATGATAACCATAACAAAACCCACTATATTTTAAACTCTCTGAACCGAAAATCAGTTTACAAAGTAAAAATAAATCTATGCAAATACAACGACAGTGTGGTTTGAATAATGAAGGCCATGTATTACCCATGAAGTAACACCCTTGGGAGTATGGTGGGGATGCCTTCCCAATTATGGCTTTTGATATTGCTGACATAAAATAATGCAAAAATAATGATGAAACAGTAGCAAAGAAAAGTGTCTGATTTCTTTTCCTCTTGTGCCTAAATCAAACCTTTTCTCCCACTTATTTCTTTCAATGTGATGTAGAAGTACACTAGTCTCTCTTTTCTCTAGGATAAAAGTGGTGTTTAATGACAGGGAAAAAATGCTTTCAATGATATAGTATAAAAAAGTCTTTGGAACTAATATATAATCCACAATGTCCCCTGGAAAATTACCTTCCCCCTGCAATTACCTTTTATTTACTTACAAAGAAAAACCAGTTAAACCCAACTGCCTTATCTCCTCTTCTTTATCTGCTTTAGAATCAGCAAACTTGCTACCATTCTTTGTATGCTTGCTTGCATATATGTTTGGGTTGCTTTTGTGGTTTTCTAACCCCTTTTTAGCTGAGCTTGTTTCAGTACTCCAGGCTGAGACCTTGCATTGGAAAAAAAGGTTTAGTTTCTGTGCAGTGAACAGCATCAGTGTTCACATGTGGCACTCTAAGGTCTATCTGCCTCTGCATGTATGACAGCAGTTAATTCTGTTTGGCATTTGACCATTCCAGTTCTATCTGGACTACTGCACCTACAGGTGTATCTACTTCACCATAGGAATGGCCATGCTGGGACAAGGTAAAGTTCCATTTAACCCAGTAGCTCCAACAGTGGCCATGAATGGATGCCTAGAGACAAATAAAATTGACGCAAGCATACATGCTGCTACTCACTCTGATTATTCCCACTCTCAATCACCGGTTATTTTCAGACTGTGGAACTTAATTAGTTTGATTATGGTTTTTCTTTACATGCTACAATTGCCTTGTTACCTTTCAGGTACTTTGTAACCTGTTTTTTTTCCTTATTTCTTTCACTTATTATCTGTTATTTTTATCTTCTTAACAGTAGGGGAAGTTATTTCCTATCTCTTGAAACATCTCTTTTTTCACTTGAATGAAACAAAGATATAAAATATTTAAGATTTTACACAGTGACTTGTTGCCTTTCCTGTCTGCTGAATTGCAGACTACTGTTTGTTCCATCTCTTGCATATATACATTGGGAATTCTTATTAGACTTGTTCCTTGCTAGAAGTTTCTGATTTTAAGCCATATTCTTACTGATTCTGGCCACATATAATTTTTTATATTTATTCTAATCTACTATGCCAAATTCCACACTCAGCACAGTTCCTTTTTGTGTTTAAGATCAAGGAAGAAAAGCTCATGGATAAGCAAGTTGGTTTTTACTGCATATCCTACGATTTCTCAGTATAAGAATGATTTTGATCTTGTGGATTTGCTTCACTACCTAGATTTATTGAAGGATGTCATAGTGAAGTTCAGTGTCATTATTTTTTTGCTCTTCCCTTTTTCAAAAAAAAGGTAATATTGTAATTCTTTATCACCTTACCCAAGCTGCCTTCTAACTTCACACTCTCCACAAGTTTCTCTCTGTAATTACAAAGTCTAGGAGCACTTTTCCTCTGTCCGCTTTCTTCAAAAAGCAAATTTAGGAAGTTTTGGTAAAGAATTCACATGCTTAGAAATATTTAATTTCTGTAACACAGGTTTCTCATCAGGTCATGCTCCCCGTTGGCACAAAGTTCCTTGCTTTTTACAGGTCTATTAACTAATCACAAAAACTTCTCCTTTAACTTCCTGGTAGATATCTCTAATAACACGCCATCATGACTAAATGTTTCCTTATATGCATTGTATTATTGTTGGAGTCTTTCAAGAGAAATATTTTACTGTGCACTTTTTAAACATGAAAATGTTGACATATATCTTTCACATGTAGGGCAACAGTCTATTGACACTGGCTTAATGCCAGATACCCACCAAAGCCCTCTATCACTCTTCTCCTCAGTTGGACAAGGAAGAAAAGATACAGTGAAATGTGTGTGGGTCAATACCAAGACAGGGACAGATCATTGAGATCATTCACTAATTTTTGTCTAGGGAAAAACAGACATGACTTGAGAAAAATTAGTATAATTTATTACCAATCTAATCAAATGAGCATAATGAGAAAAAAAAAAAAACTAAAAAATTAAAACACCTTCCACCCCTCCCCGCTCCCTATGTTTAACTTTACTCCAAAATTCTCTACCTCCTCCTACACAGTGTCACAGGGGGATGGTGAAATGGAAGATGAGGTCTGTTCCTCAAATGTTGGTTTTGCCACTTTTTTGTCCTCTAGGCAAGGACTTTCCACACTCTTCCACTGCTCCAGTTTGGGATCAGTCCCACAGGAGACCGTTGTCCATGAACTTTGCTAGCATGGGTTCTTCCCACAGGCTGCAGTTCTTCATGAACAGGTCTAGTGTGGGTTCCTTCCACAAGGTGCAGTCCTTCAGGAACAGGCTCCTCCAGCATGGGTCCCCCTGGGCTCACAAGTCCTGCCAGCAAGCCTGCTCTGGTGTGAGGTTCTCAGTGAACTGCAGGTGGGTACCTGCTCCACCATTAACCTCCATGGCCTGCGGAGCAACAGCCTGCCTCATCATGGTCTTCACCATGGGCTGCAGGGGATCCTTCTCTCTGGCACCTGGAGAACTTCCTCCTAGTCCTTCTTCACTGACCTTGGTGACTATGCGGTCCTTTCTCTCACATACTCTTAATCCTCTCTTCAGCTGCAGTTGCATAGGGATTTTTTTTGCCCTCTTCTTAAATATGTTATCACAGACATGCTACAACTACCACTGATGGGTTCAGCCTTTGCTAGCTGTGGGTCTGTCTTTGAGCCAGCTAGCACTGGCTCTGTTGTATACAGGGGAAGCTTCTAACAGCTGCTCACAAAAGCCACCTCTGTAGTTCCCTTGCTACCAAAACCTTGCCACAGAAATCCAAGACAGCTTCAGTCTTTTCTCTCTCTGTGTATCTACGGGGAAAAAAAATCTCTATCACTATTAGGTCATGTTTCTGTCATGCCAGTCAAGTCACAAGCAAATCTTGTAACATTACTATATTAAGACTCTCAGATTCTGTTTATTCTCCATATTTATAGCAAATGCAAACACATATGCCCACATGGGCACACAGGCAATTGCTTCCAAAACTGCTGCTGCCTTATCATAGGTGTGTGTACACTGGCTGAAGTGTCCTTGGAAAAATGGAAATTTGGGAACTTTGTGGATAAGTTCAAAAGGTAGGATAGGGTTTGAATTAAAAGTAACAAGCTGTAGCAAATTATGACACTGTGGGTATTCCATGAAATACACCTGGCTCCTGACGGTTCAATGAATTTATAATACTTGCTTCAGGTTGTTCGTAAAGCACAAAATAATAAGGGAGCAAAGGATGTGTGTTCTTACATACCAGCAAAAATTTTAAGATTAATGAAAAAGCCTACCTGGACTGAATGTAGGTTTGGATGAAAAGCAGAAAGTAAAAGATCATAAGGATGTTTTGTACATAGTTGTAACAAACTACTAGAAATGAAATAGATTTAACTCACATGCCCATGTTACATTTCTGAAACAAATCTACAAAAGGTAAAAAAATAATAAGATACTGCACGTACAATACTTGGTCTCTGGCTAATGAAACTTTTATAAGAAAGCTAAATTACATTTCGAAGGGAAAGAAAAATATACAGGTCACTTCACTAGAATTTTTTTTCCTGCTGATTACTGATATAAGTTATAATTTCAGTAATGAAAGCATCTATCATTGTACTCCATCAGAACCATCACAATTCTTTATGAGAATACATATATTTATTTATTAGCAAGGGAATAGAGAGGAAAAAAATAAAACATGGAATGAACTTCTTCCTGCAGCTACTAGTTTAGGTGTGCTGCAGTCCTGCAACCATCAGCTGGGTCAGCTGCAGCTCCATCCCAGCAACAATTCCTGCTAAATATGTATGTACTTGGTGCTGACTCGCACTAAAAGGAGAGATGCATACTTCTGGGTATTGCCCAACTAAACTTAATGATCCAGTGGACTACTGTCCAGCAGAAAGTAAAGATTTTGCACATGCTGGGCTAACATTGTTCTCAGGGACATGCGCTATGGGGAGCCATGAGTGCCTTGACACTCAGCAGACCTCAGTTCAGCTTCATGGAGAAATTAATAGATTTGGCTGAGACTGAGCAAGAAGATAACAATATTCCTAAGGAGAAAGAAATTTTTGAAACCTCCAAATGATGAACTTTTAGCTGGCATAGAGAAGATACCAGAGAGAGAAGATACCAGAGAGAGAAGCTGCAATTTCCCTTCAGGGAACAGATTTGGGTATTTCTATAGCTATGTTTCTACTTCCTACAAGAGAGGAACTTCATGGAGAACTAAAGTGTTAAAGGATTTGATCTATGTTATAATATTACACCTACATTGCATGATTTAGGCTACATTAAATGCATTTAAAGAAAGACTAATGTACAGTTAAGACATATCTTATTGTAAATGAGATAATTGAGCAGATGATAAGTCATCTGTGATACTTGACAGCAACCTGTTGAAATGGTTTCATGATGGCAATGCTTTACAATAAATACATCTGTTTTCTATTGATAGCTTTCACACTAAATAAAAAGGTATTGTTTTGCTTTTGAAGAAAGAGAAAAAAGAGGAAAGAAGAAGGATTGGCCAAAACTCAATTTTTATTATTAACTGAATAAATGAGTTTCTGAAAGGTTTGAATGATTATGGACAAAGCCAGGTATTTACTTGTCATCTAATTATAATTAAGCTTTACAAGTAACTGAAGTACCTTTGGTCGATGTTTTGGCCTGTCCTAACATAAATTGCTGTACACTGATCTACTGGGATGTCCCTGTCCATGGCAGGTGGGGGTTGGAATTAGATTATCTTTAAGTTAACTTCCAAACTAAACTATTCTATGATTCTATGATCAAAGGCCAATGTGAAATATTTCTTATAATTAATCTAATAGAATTTGTTGCCAGCCTGTATAAGAAAATGTATGATTTTTTT